>OU015494.1:42898447-43035941 GCA_907164885.2 Dolomedes plantarius | reverse complement strand
TGAAAATTTTCGAAATATCTTGTTTGTCTTGGGGACCATTTGGCGCCCCTCTGAGAGAGGCGCCCGGGGCATGATAGACCCCCTTGCCCCCCCTCTCGCTACGCCACTGCCCCCAACCGTCTTTTTTATTTGGGGGGGGGGGGGGTATTCAGTTTAAGGGAATATCATACCAGTTATCCAAGACAGTATCAATGAATCCAGATTTAAGGACGGGAACATAATAGAACTGTTCTACTTACTGCCTAAAAACCTATATTTTTAACAATCGGTGTATCTAAAAAAAAAAAAAAAACGATGGTATGTCATTTTTTGCCCTTACTGTTGCTTTAGTCTAGTGACTTTGTTCCAATGTCTTAAGCAGGCATTTTTAATCTTCTATCCTTTCTTACAATATAAGGGATTTTTTTTCAATAATTTTTGGCGTAGTGACCCAGCAGGGTTACCAGAACGTTCAGTGTCATTTGTGTCTTTTGACAGACACAAAAATCAACAGACCACTTGTAAATAATTCTAAGTGAAGTTGCAGACTATTCCATGATATTTATCAAACCTAGATCTAGCTTCTGCTGCCATTTAGCATCTTATAGAGTTATACTGTTTTATCAACACGCAGAATTTAATTTTCTCCTTTGTGTAAGCAGTAACATGAGTTGACCAACGAAAATGGATCCCAGTCACAGACTTAGGGCCTGTTCACATAAAATCCGCCAGCCTCAACGTTAAATATTCTGATGGCGCTGATTGGTTAAATGAGTCAATGCTTGGTATATGATTGGTTAAAGATTTTTACGCTGACGCTGACGGATTCTATGTGAACAGGCCCTAAGAATCTAATCTGTTTATAATTTGACATGCGTACCTTAAAACATGTTAAATGAGAGAGTGCCAACAATTTCAGCGAAGTGGCGCCATCTATCGGATTTTGCACGGACTTATCGAACGACCCTTGTATTAACAGAGGTGAAACTTTTTTTTTCTTCCCCCTTCTACATAAGTCTGCGCCCTTTAGAGAGTCAGTAACACGCTAATAAGAGATTCACGACCCATATTTTAAGAGTTACTATAACAATTAATTCTCGTTACAATATCGTTATTGATGCCTTCCCATATTTTAAAAGTCATGTAGTTCAAAGGTAAAATAGTATACACTTACTTCTAAGGCATTCACAAGCAGGACAAGGTACTGCTTCATAATTTATAAAACAACCCTCTTGACATTTTGGTGGCGAACACTGGACGTCTGATACAGCTGAAAAATAATGATACGGTGAAGTTACGATAAGAATAACAGATTGTGTGAGATATATTAAGATAAATCTGGTAATGGTTCCCTGTCGTGTACTGGTATCCACATCTGTCCGGATAACAAGAGATGTGAGTTTAATCCTGACCAAGCCTTGTTATTTTTAAGACAAAATCAATGATGCGAGTAGGGGTTAGGCGAACGAAATATGGGTGGGGTTATGGGGATGGAAAGTTATACGGGTAGAATATGGGGAAATAAATTACGTGAACAGATCTGTTTTAGAAACTGAGTCATTGCGAGTTCAATTTTTAAAATACTAATTTTTACGTGTAAATTTGCAAGGTTGATAAGTTTTTCTGACTTAAAAGGCAATAATAAGACCATAATCTACATCAGACAAATCGTAATCGCATTTTTAAAATAGCTGTCATAAATGTATATACGTATTAAACATTTAAAATTTAATACATACACACACACACAAAAGCTCAGAAGCATATCTAAATTACCTAAAATCTTAATAAATTTTAGGCACACTTTAGGTTTCATTTATCAGTTGTATTTTACTAATATATTAAACCGATTTGGGTTTACGAGGTACACTCAGACAGCATGTATGCCCTTTTACGATTAAGCGTGCTTGTTTGCCCAATAGGCATTCCTCAGTACAGTCCCAGGGTGAGGGATGTATTAAAGAATAAACAAAAAATTTGAGGCAGTGAGACACTAGACGTTACATGTAAGCGAGATAAGAAATAGTAAATACATTTAAAACTTAATTTAAGTTATTGCTTACATTTATATCGATTCCCTACTTAAACTTATACCGATTTCTATGTTTATTTTCATTCTGCTTTTGGTGTAAAAGAAATACTATTACTCCATAAAGATTACAGTTGAAATATGTGTCAGTTAAAAAGAATCAATAAACCGCTCCTCTGAAACGTTCCCTAAAGTGAAATGGAGTAAAATTAAGAAGAAATTATCATTAGTTTTCGCGGGAAAAATTTGCGATAGTTCTCAGACAGAAAAATCAATTTACTTAATCATACCGGAGTCCTTAATAATTTTTTTTAGCACTAACGGATAGCAAACGCATGAATGAGAAAATAAAGATACAGACTATATAATGTAAAAATAATGCAAATGTTCGATATGATTTCATTTCCCAGGATCTGAGAAAACGAGCATATTGAAAGGCTTAAGGGTAGTGTTTGTGTGATGGTGCGTTTGGATGGGTTACTAAAGTTAAGGTGTTGGGAGGTCACGAGATTGGAACATGAAAAACAAAAGGGAGTTTGTTTTATATTAATACGGTCATTTTCTACACGAGGGTGTAAGAGACCGAAATCTGCCGCGGTCTCGAACGCGCAGGTTGTTGAATCGAAGGCCAGTGCTAAGCTTTCGATAGACTCGAGAGAGAGAAAGACTCTTGACAACGACTCATCTCGTTGGAATCCATCAGGGCGTGTAGGTCATTAGAATCTACACTTTCATCGCAGTTAAAAAAAAAACACTAAGTATTCTTTTCCTTTTCATCTCATTTCCTAAAAGCGAATAATCTCATCGGATTTCTTCGGATCACTTAAAAAAGCTCCTAATGCAGGTCTTCCGTAAAATCCAAAAGGCGTAAAGTGAACTTTAGAAAGCGGTATATTTTGTAATCTCAAAGTAATACGTAGTTAAAACTATATGGTTATGCGACAAGAGTAGTACCTGATGATTCTATCGTTCTTCGGCGCGATGCAATCCCACTTCGCACAGAGTAAGGTACGAGTTAGTTTAGGACAAACGGAACAATAGGAGCTAATGACATAAGACGAAGGCCATTGTCACTCTTAGCCCGGGCCATCACCCGGTTTCCAGCCGAGATTGATTGGAAGTGGTGACAACGGAAGGCTTGAAGGTGATACATTGACTCCCATAGAGGATCCCCCCCCCCCCAGGAGACTCACAGTCGCGCTCTCTGTTGCCAAGCACCGAGGTCCTCACGACAGACCCCGATGCCATCGGAGCAAGCCACACCAACCCAATTCCGGCCCCTCGGCCCGGTATATTTTGTAATACATCTCAATAATTAGCTTTACGTATTTATTTGTATTCTTAAGAACTTCAATTTCCAACAAATTAACGCTCTACGTGTGTAATCGTCATACGTGTTAATAAGGAAATGGCAAACATTTGGACAATGTGTTTTGTAATCTGAGAAGCTTATTATTTCGCATTACGAAATTTAAAAATTATCCCAAATATAATTAAATCTATATCCGAAAACAGAACTGGCTGTGTATTTTCGAGTCTGATAATTTTTTGGTTCTGGGGTGGTGGAACAGAAGTTTCTTAACTTTCAGTAACCGAGCGTATCACTAATGATGATTTAGGTTTGTCAAAACCATTAAATGAAATACTTATTTAAAAAAATCATAGTTTCCTTTCATATCGAGAATATGTCCATCTTTGATACTTTCTTCATGGTCAGAACTTTTTAAAATGTCACAGAAAGCAGAATAGAAATACTTACGTGCGTAACATACACAAGTTGGGCAAGGCTTTGCGGTACTATCTAGAGTACAATTTGGACCACATTTGATTGGAAAGCATGAAACATCACTGAAAGTCGGTGGTGAATACATGATACCTGATGTTTGATCTATAAAAAAAAGTCATTTATGTGGAAGAATTTACAATAACCATGAAGTATTACATTAGAGATGGATAAAAAATGTTCGTATCGTTTTAAACTAAGTATCCATTCGTGATATTAAAACCAAAAACGGCAAAATAATAACGATAACATTTAAGTTATAAAATATCAAATGAAGTTCTTTTACATAGTATTCCCTTTAAGTTCTAAAGTATATGTTAACAACTCCTTATTGCACAAAACCCATTCTTCATACAGATATCAAGGAGGTGACGGATCAGTTTATCATGGCTTAGAATTTCAACATCTACATCTACATTATCTAAACTTATTTCTATGTTTCTGTAGCTATCCTACTCTCTTGTTTCTAATACGTCAACGTGGTTTCCTCCCATGAGTGGCATGGTATCGCCTATTCTTTGAGATTAATTGATGATATTAATTGTTTTGTTCAAAAGGTCACTCTCACGCGCCTTCAATACCAAAGAAATATTCTAATTAAAATATAAATTTCAATTGACACAGAAAATTAAGTTTTCAAAAACTGCACTTACAGTCAGAATTGATAGCTTTGTTAACTTTGTTGAAATTCCTCGATAGTGTTTAAGATAATGGTGTAAGATAATGATTCTTAACATCGAGATTTACTTCTTATCATGTTTTACCACTCAAAAGAGTGATTAATGATAATTTAGACACTATTTTTAAACAAAACACTTTAGCTAGGATTTATCTCCATATCTCCAAAGTATCTTTAGTAGTTCCGCGAGTGTGTTATTTTATGGAAAATAGAAAGCTACGAATAGGACTAGAAATATCCATAAATATCAAATTAAACGTCCCATTTAAAAAAGGGCAATAAAAGGCAATAAGTGTGGATGGCATATAATATACGATGCATATTAAAATGATGCAACATGAGAAATGGTTAGAATAAACCCTTGGCGAATCACTCAAATTAATATTACCATTTTCTTTATTTTCTAGTTAGTATTTCAACTACTCTCTCATTCCCAGTCGATACAAAATGTTGTTAACCAGGATAGGATTCAAAGCAGTCTCTCCAGTCCTCCAGGTCACTATTCTACTGACTGAACTATCCCGACGAAGGGAGTAACTCCTCTTTCGAGTATTATTCCTCACATCTTCCTCAGTGTCTTTTAGGGCCGAACGACGTACAACACTGGCATAACATGTTTTTTCCCGTTTATTTTTTTTACTGATGATACTGTTTCTTTTTACCACATTATCATTTGTTATGTTCATCCTGGTGATTCTCCCTCATTCTTTCTGACGGTCGGGTGTTCCTGTAAAGACCATCTGACATCACAGACCGAATCCAGGGCTCCGAATTATTAGGCCCGTACCAACTAAACAACTATGACTGTGTAAAAAATTTTCATCTTTCGAATTCCCTTTCGCATACAATAAAACAGGTTGTACGAAAGCGTTCATCTATCTTAATAGTCAATCGTTTTTTTTAAGTTAAACACTTCTTAAGGAGCATTCTAATCTTAACAGTGTTATGACATTTGGAATTTTTGTAAACAAAATCAATTTATATACATATATATTAAAGACGAATGTCTCCCGATAAATGCCACCGAATTAGAAAAAAAAATTATACACATACATACATACACATACATATACATATATATATATATATATATATATATATATATATATATATATATATATATATATTATATATACAGTGGTACCTCGACTTACTAGTATCTCGACTTACGAGTTTTTCGAGATACGAGCATTCTCTCGGTAGATTTTTTGCTTCGAGTTACAAGCTAAAATTCGGGTTACGAGCAAGCTTCAGATATCCCACCGCTAGTTTGAGCAGCGAATCCCATGTTACGTGCTCATCAAATGAGAACACAAGAAGCATATAATATTTACAACCTTTATGTACAATTATCATACAATTGTATAATATTATTCTGAGACTACTATCAGGGCCGGCGCTAGCAGTTTCGCCGCCCCGGGCAAAAAGATAAAATGCTGCCCCTTTATAACAAAAATTAAAAGTGATAACCTAAACCCTTCCCACGCTTAGTAGTAAAATAAAACGTGAGCAAAAAAATTGGTATTAAAAATGTTGAAGTTTTGATTTGCCAAAAACACAAATTTCTTGATTTATAATTTTGCCACTAAATTGAAATTAAGGTTGCACAGAAAAAAGAGAAAAGACACAAATCTAGTATATAATTATAAAATTCATATATTAAAAAGATAGTAAAACAAATTATAGAACCACTAAAAATAAAAACCTAATTATTAAAAATACAGTTAAACTGAAAAGTGATTTTTTCTCACTTTTAATTCTGAGAATTTTTTTATAATTTTTTTTTTACATCAATTTCTTCAGCTAGCTCATGTTCAATGGCTAATGTTGTCAAGCCATTTAGTAGATCCTCGGTAGTTGTAGAGCGTAAAAAAATTTTAATCAACTTTAATTTGGAGAAATTTCTTTCTCCACTTGCCACACTTATTGGGAGAGTAAGATTCTTAAAACTATACCCAGATTTGGAGCAAAATCCAGCTTTGAAATGAATTTTAAAATCTCGATTGGACCTACTTTTTTATTTAGTAAGGTCAAAACTGATACTATCTCGTCTGCCAAGTCCAGCGCGTTTATATATGATGAATTCCCATCAGTTAACACTATTTATAGATCTTCACAATATTTTAATAAGTCGTTTTGAGGGGTATCTTTTAAATCATAAATATTGTATAAAAACTAGAAATAGTTGCTGTGGGTACTTATCAAATCAAACCTGGATTCAAGTGCATTGATAGCTTGGTCTAATGTGAAAAAATTAAACTCTGCCTTATATTATTTCAAAGTGGGATCTTCTATCGGATCATCTCGTGCCTCATAGTCAAAATTAACATTCCTTCTTCGAACTTTATGACGTGGCTGGGTAAGCTCAAAATTAGCAGGTATGTCAATTTCGTCGGCGAGTTCTCGAGCATCGCAAAGCATTTGATTAAAGGCCGTGTCCGATGTAAGATCCTTGAAAAAGTCTTTACAATTTTTCAAGAGTTGGCATACCAGATGGTAAGTCATAGTCTGTTGTCTACAATAGCTTACTTATTGGATTGATACAATTTTAAGATTTTGTACCAAATTACAATGGAGCATAAGAACTTAAATTGTTTAACACAACTTAATAGTCCAGAAGCCTTAACTCTTATAGAGTTGTCAATCTCCGAATTATTACAAACGGCAAATAAAGCATCGTATATCCCTCCTAATTGATACATCAGTGGTTTTAATGCATCCATTCGGCTTTCCCAACGAGTAACACTTAGGGGTTTCAAAGTTAGTCCCTGAACATATTTTATTAATATGGTCCATCGAAAAGTTGATGAGGAAAAAAATAGATATAGTTTTGGACCATATTAAAAAAATTGGCGGCTTCAAAGGATGACTTTGCCATGTTATTAACGACCAAGTATAATGAGTGACTACTACATGGGAGGTAAAGCCTGTCCCCTCATATCCTGCAAATTCAATCCCAATGTTACAAGTCTTTTTAGAGTTGAGAGTTCAGAGCCCGTCGATCTTTCAACCGGAAGAAAGCCTAAAAAGCTTTCATTAATTTTAATGGAAACCTCATTGGGATTGGATTTGTCAATGGATACATACCTTACGAAGACTGTCATTTGCTCGATCTTGCTGACATTAGGAGTACAATCTAGAATTATTGAATAATATTTAGCTTTTTTAATCTCGCTAATAATGTGAGATGTTATATTTTCACTTAAAAGAATATATATTTCATTTTGAATATATTTTCTCAGATAGTGGACTTCAACTTCCTCTTTTTTGAACACTCTGCGGATATGCTCTTCCATTACTAGATCAAACTGAGCAAGTAATTGAAAAATTTGTAAAAATTACCATTACCGAAATCGTAAAGTTTGTCCCTTGTACCTCAGAGGGCTAAACAATTTTGAGCAAGCAATTTTTATTGTTGAAACAATTCGTAGAAGCACCTCGTACCAATAATTTATCTCTGCGGTAATGAGTCTTTGTGAGTGACTGTCAATCGTTTTAGAGTACTGTATTCTTTGACTAAATTCAATACAAGATTTTTGACTTTGGATATGGTTTTTAGAGGTTTCATGTTGTTTTAAAGTCTCAGCGAAGTGCTTCCAATCTTTCAAACCTTCAGTAGAAAGAGAACTTAAAATAGAACCAAAAAGTTTGCAGCAAAAGCAATAAACACAGTTTTTTGTAATTGAATAGACTAACCAGTTACGCATGACTTTTTCACCAATTTTTATGTTTCTCAAATAACAAATTGCGCTAAATCTTCGACCGGTATCATTATACGGAAAACTGTATTCCTTTAATGGTTGAGGTGCTCTTTCTTTTACCAAAAATATATATTTCGGCTTTTGATAAGCTAGTTGGCCAGGAACCCGGATCTGAATTTATTATCGTAGCAAATGTCTCTTCTTTGATTTCCCTGGAGTAGGTTCAGTGGACGTCCCTGGAGTAGGTTCTTTGGATGTCCCTGGAATAGGCTCCACTTGAGCAATATCTGTAGCTTGATTGGTAATGGCTTCATAATTAAGATTTGAATCAGCTTCTAATATCTCTGTGTCGTCATCGTTCCTTTTCGTGCCTTGTAGGTAACTTAACAGACTTTCAGCTTGTTTTTGAATTTGAACTTGTTTTTCGACCCTTTTTCTTTTGTACTGAGCACCCGATAATCTTTTACGTCCATCAGACATTCTAAAAACAATTAAGAAAATGCTTCAATAAAAAATAGTGTTTTTTTTAAACCAAATAGGGGCATTTTCGAATACTTTTTCGAATGTTTCAAGACGAGATTTTGTTGGCTTTGTTTAGGATAAATTGTTTAAAAAAACACTTTCTATTCCATTTCTGACGTTTCGGTTTTAATCAAACCTTATTCATAGATTCAAGGTTTCGTTAAAACCGAAACGTCAGCCATGGAATAGAAAGTGTTTTTTTAACAATTTACCCTAAACAAAGCCAACAAAATCTCGCCTTGAAATAAGTAATTAAGCGTACGAAAAAACAAGATTTTTCGAATGTTTTTCGAAAGATGCTCCCCTACGAGGATTAATTTTTACCCCAGACATTTATTTATAGTGAACATGAGTTGAGCGGTACCTTGTCTGTTCTTACTTACCTTTACTTACCTTTTGATTCTTCTTATGTATTAGATATACAGAGGCTGTTCACACATTTTTTAGACGATGTATATTGTATTCACAAAACTAAATTACATAAAATTCTTGTCTTTTAAATGTTATATTTGACATCCCTTATTCTGAACTATACTGCTGGCCACTGTAAATGCAACACCCTGAAGGAAACATGCAAATAACATGAAATTTACAACATGCATTAGCGGAGGTGAGATATGCAAATGATTAGAATTTCAGCGCAGACGCTCATCACGCGCGTCTGTGGCGCCACTTCAAAGCGCTATTTAAGGCTTAGAGATTTCGACGATTTCAAGTTCGGCAATTGTGTTTTTCTTGTGGTTTTTTCAAAAAAAAAACGATCAATTATGCCTCGTCGAAAACAGCGATCATCTTTTGATCAAGTATCCGAGTTCGACAGAGGAAGGATAGTGGCCTACCGAGATTGTGGATTATCTTTCAGGGAAATCGGTAGTCGTGTTGGACGAAACCAAACAACTGTAATGCGGATATGTGATCGTTGGATGCAGGAGGGTACGACGGACCGGCGTGTTCGATCGCATCCACCTCAGCGCACCACTTCACGTGATTACAGGCAAATTGTGCGCATGGCAGTGACGGATCGCTCAGTCACATCACGAACCATAGCACAGCACATGTAGTCTGTAACGCATCATCCAGTGTCTGCGCGTACCATTCGACGCCGTTTACAGCAGAGTGGTCTGTCCGCAAGACGTCCATTGCTTTGTCTACCCTTGACGCAGAACCACAGACGTTTCCGCCGCCAATGGTGCGATGACAGAAGGATGTGGACGGCAGAATGGAATGAAATTGTCTTTACTGACGAGTCACGCTTCTGTCTGCAACACCACGATGGTCGCATTCGAGTCTGGAGACACCGTGAAGAGAGGATGCTTAACAGCTGCGTTATGCAACTCCACACTGGTCCTGCACCGGGTATTATGGTATGGGGCGGTATTGGATATCACTATCGCACACCTCTAGTACGCATTGCCGGTACTTTAAACAGCCAGTGCTACATCTCCGAGGTGTTGGAGCCAGTTGTCCTTCCTTACCTTCAGGGCTTGCCCACAGCCATATTTCAACAGGATAATGCGCGACCACACGTGGCACGCATTATCCAACGGTTCTTCGTCAATCGCCAGATTGAATTGCTTCTCTGGCCGCCTCGCTCTCCGGATCTTTCGCCGATAGAAAACATGTGGTCCATGGTTGCTCTACGATTGTCCCAGATTCCATCCCCAGCTGCCACATCAGATCAACTTTGGCAACGTGTGGAAGATGCTTGGTCTGCTGTACCCAAAGAACTCATCCAAAGTCTCTTTGAATCAATGCCGAGGCGCGTGGCAGCGGTGATCTCCAACAATGGCGGCTACTCTAGCTACTGATTTTGGCAGGAACCACACTTCACAGAAGTCTATAAATTTAATCATTTGATACTTGGTCAACATGTTATCTACAAAATAAATTTTGTTGTGATATCTCTTGTCTTTCTTGATGTTGCAATTTGGGTGGCCAGCAGTGTATCTTTCGACACCGCAATTTCCAGGATAATAATGCCTTTTGAAGTGTCAGAAGAGGTATTCTATCCCATTCCTCCTGAACAGCTTTCCAGAGTCCTGTAAGGGTTTTGGGACGACGTTTGGATAATGCAGATTTTAAAAGTTCGAAAGCACAAAAATCCATAGGTGATACATCGGGAGATTTAGTAGGGGGATATCAGTGAAGGGTATGGCCTTGATACCAGTTTTTTGTTCCATTTCTTTTAGGAAATTTATAGTGGATTTTGTTATGTGACTGTTAGCTTTGTCCTGATGGAGTCTCACAGATTGATGGCACTGTGGGTAAAGCGATGGTATTTCATTCAGAAAAATTGGCGATAAAATATGTTCCTGATAGTATTTGGAGTTAATCTTGACATTTTTTTTCCACTCTTTATTTTTAACTTGCCATTATAAGAAAAACCAGCAACAATCATGAATCCCTTAGGAAAACTTTCTTTCGATTCTTTGAACCATGTACATAAATTTTTTTCTCCCCTTTTATGATAATAAATGGCTCTTTTTTTGTTGCAATCATTTAAATACACCCATGATTCATCTATTGTGACAATTGTTTTCCATTTTTCTTTGGATAAATGTTTCTCATATAGAATTCTGCAGCGTGTCCTGCGTTCAGCGATATGATTTGGAAGAAGACAATGCACATTGCGTTTTTTCGCTTTCTTAAGATTTAAATCAACGTTTATAATTTTGTTTACAGTGGACACCGAGCATTTTAATGATTTTGCAACTGTCCTTTGACTAGGGGGATTTTCTTTTAACATTAAACAACGTACCTTTGCAATAGTCGAAGATGTCCGTTTTTCCTTGGATACTTGTTTGGAATTTTTGTCCCACTTGAGGCTCCAATTTGACGTTTTTTTCCTTTCTTGTTGACGATATTCTTGTCGACGCTTTAGATATCACAAAACCATGACTCTCACATCGTTTTTGGATAACGGAGTATGCATATTTCTCTTCGGAAAGAGCATAAATGTAGCCTTTGAACCACTGCTTTGTTAAAAACGCCATTTTGAATAAAAACAAAACTTTCAAGCCGCAGACGATAATTTTGACTTTTAAAAACATAGTACAATTGCAATTATTTCTTTTGCAGCAAACGATTTTTTATTACCGCTTACCAAAATCGTCTAAAAAATGTGCGAACAGCCTCTGTATATGTATTACTTTTTTTTTGAAAATCGTTTAATTAGATTTAGAATATTTACTGTCAAAGTTACCATAAGCCGAAAAAATATTTTTCTGGACAACTGCTTTTTGCTTGAACCCATCAATTTTATTTTTAAAAAAGGCACTTTTGCTTATTTCTGTTTGGTAACATGCTCAAAGAAATAATTTTTATTTGGCTCATATTATTTTCGAAAAAATTGACTCACTTTCTTTATCCAAATAATAGGGGTAAAAATTACCCTTCATATGGGTTGATAAATATAAAAAAACAAAATAAAAAGAAAAGTGACTATCTTCAAAAAAAAATCGACGTGTCCCAGCAAAAAGTCAAAATTTATAGATAACATGCTTAACCCTCGTGGGTTCCTCCCATTGAGGTTACACTCAAGACCCTTGGGGTCATAAACGACCCCACAAGTTTTCCTTCAATTAATTTATTATGATTATTGCATGTTGCATATATTTTTTTAAGTTTACACACTTTTTAATGATAAAAAAATAAAAATAAAAAGACGCAATCAAAGTAAAATTTAGTTTATGTATTAAAAAATATTAATTTTAGAGGAAAACTTAAATAACTGTAGATTTATTGACAACTGTTACAGACCAGAAACGAAAGATTTTTGCAAATAAATTTCAAACACTTATGACATTTTTCGCTAGATTTTTTATCCAGTCTCTTGGACAAAAGTTGCAACGTCCTCTTTTTTTGGCATTTTTCTTACTTCCCCTCATATTTGGATCTACCGTAGGATCTATTTGCGATTTCTTAACAATTGCTGCGGCTGCTTCAGTTCTTGGGAGAAATTTTCTCTCCTGTAGTGCAGGTTTTATTAATTCATAACCTAATTCTTCCAGAAAATATCTTCTTCTATTCTTTTTGTTTTTATGGTATGAAGGGTTAATTTCCCGCCAAATCACAAAAGCATTGTACGCAGATACATCAATTATGTTATAAAAAAGTACAACTGGCCAACGAGCAGTTCCTCTTTTACAAGTGTAAGTAGTAACTATTTGATCCAAAGTATCAACAACTCCTTTTGTCAAATTGTAATCAAATATCATTGTTGGTTTTTATCAGATCTATTACTTATATCGCCTTTGTTGTGCATGGTACTAATTAGAGTGACACATTTGTTTTTCTTTGGTGTATATGCTACTAATGTAGTCAGTTGTAAATCCAAAAATTTAGGTAAATACCTCCGTCCTTTCGAATGAGTAAATTCGATGGGAAGTTCCGGCTTATTTTTTCTTATTGTTCCTAGCATAGTTATATTTCTTTTTAGGAGTAATTTGCCAAATTCATAAGAGGAAAACCAGTTATCGAAAGTAACATTATGTCCCTTGAGACCATAGGTCAAATCTGAAACAACGCGTAAATTTTTTTTTCTCTCTGGTGAGCCATCCTTTCCAGTGTATACTAGCATATTCCATGCATATGCACTTTTAGAGTCACAAACAATTCATATTTTTATGCCATACTTCGATGGTTTTTGTGGCATGAATTGACGGAAAGGGCACCGGCCTCTAAAACCGACAAGTTGTTCGTCGATTGTAACATTATTTCCTGGATTGTATAATTTAGGCAAATTTTCAACCCAATTGTCTCACAATTCTCGAATAGCATCCAATTTATAACTCAGTCGCCATTCTTATCTAGTGTCTTTATTGTCAAAATGAAGGACTCTAGATATAACTTTGAACCTCTTTATAGACATTGCAGCTTGAAAAATAGGTCGTCTAAACTGTTCATCCCACAAACTTGTCAGTGCTTCCCCATGTGATTTGAAAACCCTAGCTAAGATTAGAAGCCTCAAATAGCAATACAACTCATAATCCATTTTTTCCCACTTATCTTCGAATAATTTAGCACCTTCAATATTCGTCATGTCTATAATAATTTTTTCAGTGGTAGGTGGAAAGTACAACAGAAAAGTAGATTTTACATCTATTGCTCTTGCATATGATGTTGGTCCCGGTTTTAGTTTTATGATATTTACCGACGAAGTTCGTCCAGGTCCTGCGTATGGAGTATCACGCCATTCAATTTTCTTATCTTTCAAAAGCATATATTTACATGGATATAAGAACATTACAAGCATAAAAGAACATGGGAGTGGTAAGCAAACAAGATAGTATTTCTGGGGTCACCAGTGACTCCAAAGGTCTCGTGTGTAAAAAATGCAAATTCGGGAAAAATAAAATAAATACAATATAATAGCGTTATTTTATATAAAAACTAAAAGAATAAAAGTCACAAAATGCCCTTTAAAAACAAATGGTTGATTAACAAGATATTTTAAACAGAAATTGCATTGGGGTCATATATGACCCCAGGGAACCACGAGGGTTAAAAAAAAAATTTTAAATGGCTCATGGCAAATTTAAAATTAAATATATATCAAAAACTATTCAAACGATTTATAAAAAAAAAAATCGACCGTAGTAAGAAGAATTAAGAGCCCTTAAAAACAAGGTTCCACTCGGCCCCATATTCCCTATTTAAATAAGAGGGGTAAAAATTACCCTTCATAGGAGGTGTATCCTACTGCATGAAACACCAAAGTGGCCAAAAAATTGGCGGATTTGAACGTTTTTCCAAAAATATCCTGTAGAAGCTATAAAAATATTTGTTTAGAAAAGCTGCCTATTTTTTAATTATTACCTACTCACCTTACTTTTACAACACACTTTATGACACAATTTTCAAAAACTCACGGCAAATAATAATTGTATGTAACGCACTCTACTTCACTAGTAACAAACCTGTAAGGCAATTATTGCATAAATAAAACAATCGAACTGCCTCTTTTCCTTTTATAATAGTAGCGTAAAAATCATGTCACAGCTTGTCATGACTGGTTTTCCGCGACCCCATACGTTCCGATAAATTAAAACACACGGTAAAATATTATTTTACAGAACTTTGTATGTGTGTCCATTTATTTAAATTATAATAAAAACGGTCATTTTTTATTTTATAGATTTTCAAGCCATTTTTAAGCGGGAGTTTATTATGTTTGTGAGCGGTTTCCTTGAAATATTTTGTTATTTTATCTACGTATATTGATCTGTATTTTTCGTTCGGCTTCGGATTTGATCTTTAATACACGAAAACTCTACTCATCTTTCAAAACGAGTTTTTATTTAAAAACTACATACCTCAACCTTCTTATGTCGTTCTCATGTTTGAGGATTTTTGAAGTGAGTGGGTACCTATACTTAAAAGTTCGTAAAACATTAAAAGCAAATTTTATTAAAAGTCCACCTATTAATTTTTCATAAGTATTCAGATGAATCTTGGATTAATAATTTTTTTCTTAAACTACACTGAAGTGCCACTGAATTAGGGATACCAACCAAGTAACGAGTTGGCCCTCCTCCGGCCTTGATAACGGCTGCCACACGACGAGGCATAGATTCAACAAGTTTCTGGAAACGTTCCACCAGAATGGCTTGCCAAATATTGGTTAAAGTTGTCCATAATTCAGTAAGGTTCTTTGGTGCTGTGTGATGGCCTTTCACGCCTTGTTCCAAAACATCCCAAAGATGCTCAATAGGATTTAAGTTTGGGCTTCTAGGTGGCCAATTCATGACAGAGAAGTCAGAGGAATGCTCATCCAACCAGCCAGTAGCCAACCGGAACTTGTGAGAGGTACAGTTGTCTTGCTGGAAAACTCCATTACCGTGCGGATAACAGAACAGCATAAACGGATGGAGGTGATCACCCAGCAACTCTACGTACCGAATTGCATTGAGGAAGGTTGGTACACGCACCAAAGATCCCAAACTGTGCCACGAAAAAATACCCCAGACCATGATTGAGCCACCATGCCCTTGTACAGTTCCAGCCAGGCATGCAGGATCCATGGCTTCATGAGCCTGACGACATATTCTCAGCCTCCCGTCGGCGTTAAGTAGTCGGAATCGAGACTCATCACTCCATGCTACTCGTTTCCAGTCCTCTACACTCCAGTCTCTGTGCTCTCTTGCCCAGGCAAGACGTGCAGCCCGATGGCGAGTATGGAGCAATGCTACTCTCGTAGGTCGACGGCTCCCGAAACCCATACGGTGAAGCGAGCGTTGCACAGTCCGTTTACTGACTGTACGACTGGCACCGTCATTAAACTGGGTGGTAATTTGAGCTAATGTTTGGCTTCGCTGGCTACATACAATACGCCTGAGCCGTCTCTCACCACGCACTGTCAAGGATAATTGTCCTTTGCAGTTTGCCCGATCGCTAGTTTTTTTCCACCATCCATGTATTCTTGGTATACTCTTGACACTGTCGACCTTGAAAATCCTAGCTGTCTGACGATTTCGGAAATTGAATGGCCCATGCGTCGCGCACCTACGATTTGTCCACGATCGAAGGCGTCTAAATCAGGCAGTTTACCCATACTGGCAATTCCAACAACTAATTCAGAACAACCACAGTACGCGCTATGTATGCAGTTACCACAGCGCCCTCACTTGCGCATACATGATGCGCAGCGCTACACAATTTACATAGGCTTTGCTATCCCTAATTCAGTGGCACTTCAGTGTAGTTAATTTTACAGCCCATTTGCCACCTCCTAAGGTTGCCGCCCCGGGCAGGGGCCCGGCTTGCCCACCCCTAGCGCTGGCCCTGCTACTATCCAGTCTTAAACCGAGAGATTGGATTCTGAGAAACCGTTCTTCGGATTCTTAGAAAGAAGAATCTGGACATTACAGCCACAGTGAAACGATGCAACAATCGCCCAGATTCCGTGTCTCATTCGTTCACTTTAAGAGAGTAGCTGGTAGTAAAAGCGAAAGTGAGGAAAGCGGGGCGAAAAGGTCAAATATCAACGAATAAGATTTAACTTTTCAGCTCAGCATTTCTCCTCCTCTTCCATCAGCATCTTCAAATCTGATCTCCAATGTAAATGTTGTACATTACACTTAATAAAACAAATTTATTGCAGTACATTCTATTGTATTGCGTTTTTATACAATGTTCGTCGTTATAAGTACTTTTTCTCATTTAAAAACATGTAACAAAAAATTGCGGTGTTGTGGGGGAGCCCGGAACGAATTAATGGCATTTCCATTGATTTCAATGGGGAAAATTGATTCGAGATAAGAGTATTTCGAGTTACGAGCTCCGTCATGGAACGAATTAAACTCGTAAGTCGAGGTACCACTGTATATATATATATATATATATATACACTGAAGTGCCACTGAATTACGGATAGCAAAGCCTATGCAAATTGTGTAGCGCTGCAAACACTACCATAAAGATAAAACGCACCCAAAACATCTGTGTTGATGTAAACAGTCGCTGACTTTGGTACAGCCCCTGACTAAGAGAGCAGGCATTCTGTTGTTGGCTGTGTATGTGAAAAGACGTATGTTTCGCGTCATGCTAGAAGGACGCTCTGATATCCGCTATCAACTCTTGTGAAATAAAGAACTGTAATTTTAAAAGAACTGTTCCTCTTCATTTGTGCATATTGTGTGTTATTATGTAAAGTCATGTGGTGAAATGCCACAAGTCGACAAGGATATTACTTTGCGAAGGAACACCTAATGGATTTTAATAAGAAGAAATCAAATTGATTAAATGAACTTATATGCATTTTTAAGGCAATAGAAGACAAGAAGGACAAACATGGCGGATGAGCTTTGCTTTCCAATTCCCCACACCGAACCGAGGAGGGTGTCATGTTTCACCCGCGTTACGAAGGAAGAGAGTGCGGTGATAGCTCACTGATGATATAGTTGAAAGACAGTTTCGTTTTAGTATACAAGATGGAAGTTCTGAAGAGAACAAGAAAACCTCAGAGGGGCTCTGTTTCTCGATTAATTAAACAATTCGAAGAAATTCAACAACAGCCAGGATATAAAAGTAAATTACATGCACTAAAGGAACAACTGGAAATGAAGCGGCAAGAATTATATGATTTGGATAAAAACACTGCAGACATGATAACGAAAGAAGGAGAACTAGATGCAGATATGGAAAGCTCAGAGACCTATCAAACTAAAATACTAGAAACCATACATAGGATTCTTGAAATAACACAAGAGAAGGAAGTCCTGGAAGACAAATCAACTGACAATCTCTCTACTAAAGATACGAAACCCATCACCACAAAATTGCCAAAAATTGAACTAAAAAAATTTCACGGAGACATAACCACTTGGATGTCGTTTTGGCAAACATTTGAATCCATCAAAAACCGGAAAGAATTATCCTGAGTGGAAAAATTGAATTATTTAATCTCTCTTTTGGATGGAGAGGCAGCCAAAACAATAGCCGGATTCGCAGTGACAGCTGAAAACTACCCGGATGTAATACAAATATTAAAGAAGAGATATGAGAATCCCGATAGAACTATTGACTACCACATTCAAAAAATATTAGCTATCCGCCCGATAAAAGATTCCAACGACCTTCCCGCCTTGAGAACAAGCATCACGGAATTATATACACACCTACGCAGCTTAAAGAACTTAGAAGTGAACCAGGACAATGAAGTAATAAATGCAAAGATCAGGACTATTTTCCCGGAGGAAATTCTCCTATTATACGAGAGGAGCAAAGGGAAGAAAAATCGAAAAACCGAAGAAATGCTGGATTTCATAGATGAGGAACTAAGAATTCGAGAAAACATAAAACCTCCTCCGACGTTCCTGAACCCAACTGCTGAGGTTTTTATACCAAAGAATGTTTTGGCGCAAAACTGGAAGAAGCCATCTCGTTATTCCCCGAGAGCTGAAGAAAATGGAACGAGACCTTGGAGTCAGACTACACCTAACAACTACACACCTAACAACTACTCGTCCCCACGACCGCCACAATTAAATAGATTATCAACTCGAGATAATACCCATAGGTTATGTTACAGATGTGGAAAGGCCGGACATTTGGCGAGGATGTGCAGATCCGCCTGACATCAAATGACACCTCCCAGGCAACGGACAGTCAACCACCATAGTGATAATAACGGACAATTCTTAAAGACTAGGTTGCGAGTGTCAAACAGTAAGAACTTTCCGTGTTTATTGGATACCGGTTCAAATGTGACAATTATGCCAAAATCTTGGCTACCTGGACTTACCTATAAAGAAAGCCCCATGGAACCGCAAACAGTGCAACAAACGCAAGGTAAGATTATTATTGATAAAATTATCAGTGTAGAAGCTACAATAGGTAATCTAACCAGAACTATTGAGGTGTATGTTATAGATACCCAGTTGAATTATATCTTATTATCTTTGCCACATATGAAATTATTTAAATTAAGTGATTGTAGTGTATATCAGGATAATCTAGATATTACTCTCAACAAATTATTGAGTTGTTATCATAATGTTTCATATCATCTCAATTCTAATATGAAAAATAATAATAACAATGAGAGTCAGGATGATGTCGAGAGTACCATATTCATAGAGACGAAATATTTTTATAATTCTAATAAAATTGTAGATAATCAATATAATCCAAGTAAGGGAGTAACTGAAAATTCTAATGATATGATTTGTGCTAAAAAGTATTATAGTTCTATTATAAGTGAGTGTGATGATATATGTAAGTCGAGTAAATTGAGAAATGAATATTCTGATGATAATAACTGTGCTAAATTATATTATGGTCGTATTGAAAATAATTGTGATAATATAATGCTAACGAATGGCAATGGAGAACATGAGCATCCAAAAACCATGCGACACATATTAAACAAACATAGAGTTAACTTCGCACTGAACTACTTTGATGATTTAATCATTTTCTCAAATACTATGGAAGAACATTTAGAGCATCTCCAAGCAATATTCCACATCTGTGTCGAAGAAAATATTAAATTAAAATTATCAAAGTGCCAATTAGCGAAAAAGAAAATATCCTTTTTAGGATATGAGATTGGAGAGGGTAAGATGTCGCCAAATAATTCAAACATAGAAACTATCAAGAAATTAATTCCACCAAAAAACGTAAAACAACTCCAAGGTTTTTTAGGGAGTGTCAATGTATAGAACAAATTTATCAAAAATTACGCTAAATTGAGAAAACCCCTAAATGAGTTATTAAAAAAGAACGTTAAATGGGACTGGAACAACGAACGTCAACAAGCGTACGAAACACTTAAAATGTCACTAATTTCCAAACCGATTCTAACCATACATAATCCAAATTACCCTTGTCAATTATTTGTGGATGCTTCAGGAGAGGGGATAGGATGTGTCCTAAAACAGGAGTACCCTGATGGAACACTACGCCCTGTAGCATATCATTCACGAGGTTTAAGACCATATGAAAAGAACTACAGTGCTTCCGAACTTGAATGTCTCGCGATTGTTGATTATGTTGAGAAATTTCACTGCTATCTGGACGGAACTAGATTCACCATTTTCATGGACCATGCCGCCTTAGTATGGCTGAAATCCATTAAACACTTAACAGGAAGATTATTCCGCTGGTCCCTAAAGTTATCAATGTACGAGTACGACATAAAATAAAAGAAGGGTTCGACCAATCACGAAGCAGATTTTTTGAGTAGACAGCCGATTTCCCACTTTGTCCAACAACAAATCAATTTGATAACATTAGACGAAATAGAAGAACACCAACAGGCAGACAATACCCATAATCCGAGATTTCAGAAAAGAGATAATGTAGTGACTATCCAGAAAAAGGGTTTGACAAAAATATTTATTCCTACTTCATTACGGTTAAAATTATTGACAGCACATCTTCAATTTGGCCATCCTGGAATCCAAAAAATGATACAAATATTGTCACCTATTTATTATTGGGATACCATTATTATTGACATAGCGAATTATGTAAAATATTGTGAAATATGTCAACTAAACAAAAAATCACATCAAAAGAGATTTGGGTTATTACAGGCCTTACCTCCCGCAAAGCTACCATTCGAATTAATGTCTATTGACAATATCGGAGGTCTGGGATATTACAATAAAGGAAAAAATATCTACATTGCATAATGGACCATAGCACAAGATACATCTGGACATTCGCAAGTACCACCTCAACTACAGACACATACATTAATTGCTTAAAACAAATTTTTCAGATTAATAAACCAAAAAAATTATTAAGTGACAGAAACGCCGCATTCACATCAACCAAGTTTAAACACTTCTTAAAAAACCATAATATATCACAAATTTTGACCGCCTCTCACAGGCCTGAAAGCAATGGCAAACAGGAGAGAGTAGGAGCCACCATTATGCAAAGAATGAGCTGTAAAATTAATGGAGATACACAGAAAACACCCTGGCAGAAAGTTCTAGAACAGGTTACCATAGATTACAATAATACCCCTCATCAAGTTACCCCATTCCCTCCAATATATCTATTATATGGATGTTCCCCATACATTTCGCCATTAGCTGAAGCTAAGATTTACCCAGATTTAGATAGAGCGAGAGGGATTGCATACGAAAAAACTATCATTGACCATCAGAAAAACAAGGTACAGTATGATAAAAAATTCAAAAACTCCCCGTTTAAAGTAGGTGATACCGTCATGATAGAGACATTTCATTACCCCAACACCCGCAAACTAACCCAAGCGTACGAAGGGCCTTTTACAATCACTAAACAATTATCCGATGTGACATGAAATTAATAAGCGAAACCCACTGACGAAAACAGACGTCGACATAATTCATGCATCTAGGCTACGATATTTTAATTCAGCACAAAATTTTGAATTGTGTGAAGGGACGAAACCCCAGTCGCCAAACAGCTGATAGCAGATAAACAAATCGGAGAGGCTAGGAGTAACAGTGTGAACCCTGACCCCACCCAACAGAAGTAGGTCAAATGACGAGTAACGAATTATTGTGTTTTAGAGGGGGAGGTGAAAGAGCGAGTCTCCGATTCCTTTGAGTGTGTAAAAAGAGACGAATAATAATTATACCTTAACCAAACTAGCTGAAGTTGTCAGAATTATTTTATTATTTTTTTATATAAATTCTGGAGTTAAGGAAGAAAATGGGAGGACATTTGTACCTTTCAGTAGAATCTTAAATTCATTTAAATAGGACAGGCTTATTCAAAGACAAGCTATCAGGAGAAATTAGTACTCGATTAGCAGATGTCATCATAAGTCAAAACACTACAATTAGGTTAGAAGGATAAGGTAAGGCAAAAATTGATCTTGAGAGAGATGAATACTGGAAAGGTGAAAGGATTAATTTTCGCTCAATGTAGAGATCTAGAAGAGTATAGGAAAGAGATCTTGAGATTAAGAAAAATAGAAGTTATTCCCCTGTATTAAAGAATATAGTGAATTAAAAAACATGAGAAAATTTAAGTGGAATGAAAGAGATGAATAATCCAGTAATTGTAAATAGCATTGTGTTCATATGATATATTGTGTCTTAGCAAGGATTTTATTATATTATATCACCTGTTATTTCTTTTTCATTATTACGCACTATTATCATATTATCTATTTTATGATCATACTGGCATTATTGTAATTGTATAAATAGTAATTATTATCCGAGTAAACCAGTGCTCTAGAAGTGTAAATAGTATTGAGTTATATTTTTCTGAATTGAACTAATTCAGTGCGTGATTGTCAATATGCCTTCAGATTTGATTAATGTTAAGTTACATTTACCTGAATTGAAGTATTTAATGTATGATTTCTGTGTAGTGATTTAGCATTGATTTACATGTATCAGAATTGAATTGTTTTTGTGTATGATTTCATGTAGATTACTATTGAGTTAGAACTGATTTCCGATATAATGTATCTGCATGGAGATTCAATTAAGCCATATCCATTACCATTTCTATGTTATTCTTTTCATGGCTATACCATTATATTATCTTATACCTTATTTTATTCATAATTATTACCAGACTATTGATGTATTTGCAGAGAGATTCAATTATGCCATATCACTTGCCATTTCTATGTTATTCTTTTCATGGCTATACTAGTATATTACCTTATTACTTATTTTATTCTCCCACTACACTCCCACTACACCACAATAATCTCAAGTACCTCATCATCGATTATCTCCAAAATAGGTGTATCCAACTCCCTCAGGGAGAATGGAAGTATAATGTGGGAGTACCTCAAGGTTCCTCTTTGGGGCAAATACTGTGGTTGTTGGTGATAAACAGCCTATTGAAAGCTGAAGAAGATAATGTGGATTTCCACATACAAGCCTTCGCGGATGACTTAGTCATCCTGATCAAGAGCAAGGTTGTATATAAGTTTTCCCAGCTAGCCGAGACAGCACTAGCTAAGTGCGAGAACTGGGCAAATTACAATGAACTCAAATTCAATATTGAGAAGTGCAGCTACACTATAGTGGGACCTAAGATAAAGAACCTAAGGAAACCGACCATAAAGTTATGCGGACAGAATATCAAATATAATAAAGAGATTAAATATCTGGGTGTCATAATTGACAATAAGCTCAACTTCCACACCCACCTAGATAGCATAAAGGAAAAATCCTTAGCAGTCATGAACAAACTACTAAGGTACTCCAGGAAAACCTGGGGTATTAAACCACTAGTCGCTAAAGAAATCTACCAACTGGTAGTCGAAAAGATCCTACTTTACGGAGTCCCAACATGGTATAACGCTACACGTAGCATGAACGAAAAACTATTGCAAACTCAAAGACCATTTCTGTTGCTTCTTACAAAATGTTATAGAACAGTTGCAACAGACACACTAGCCGTCCTGGCAGGGTGTCTGCCACTAGACATTAAAGCCAAAATGGAGAAAACTCTCCATTCAATAACGAAAGAAAATGGCTCACATGTAATCAATGGGTTAACCCTCGACAGCAATAGCTGCGAGGTACGAAATTACAACATACACTTAGTTGAGAATATCAGTAGCATCGACTGGTCAACCAGGCTCGAGCCGGAGTATAGTACCCAGTACTATACAGATGGATTGAAAATGGAAGACAGAGTCGGCTCTGGTATGATAAAGTATAAAGGGGAAACTAAAATTTATGAAGTTATGGAAAGGAACTCAAATCACAGTTCCTCGTATCAAGCGGAGTTAAGAGCAATAGAGATGGTCATAGAGGATGCGATAAGAACTCGAACAGCTGAGTTCGACATATATACCGACTCCATGAGTGCCCTTCAAGCACTCAAATCGAAAAGTTATAAATGCCAGTTGGTAGATAATCTTAAAAAGACTATAACAAACCAAGATCTACACATTTCCTGGCATTGGGTGAAAGCCCATGCTGGAAACAGCAAAAATGAAGCAGTGGATGAAGTCGCAAAGAAAGCGACTCAATTACCCACTATCAATCATACTTACAAGAGAACAAGAAGGCAACTAAAGGGCATTTTATTGAAAGAAGCCATAAAGGAATGGCAAGAAAGGTGGAATAACTCCACCAAAGGCAGACGTACTTATGAGATCTTCCAGACAGTAAGTCTGGACAGAGTCCAAGGGGACTTCCTGAAGAACCAGGCGATTACTGGACACGGCTGCTTTGGACAGTATCAAGCCAGGTTCTTTGGGAAGACGGACAGTTGCAATTGTGGGGAGGAACAGACAGTCGAGCACTGTCTGTTCGATTGCAGTAATTTTGAAATTCATAGAAGTAACCTGCCAAGGAATGCCCATACCTGGACCAAACATAAATTCTTTAACGATCACTACTGCAGCCGAGTAGTGAATAAAATCGTTAAAGAACTGATGGACTATCACGTCCATCAGGACTAAGTCTTGTCAAACTTTTTCTTATATTCTATGTATGATACCTAAGCTCTCATGCTTAATAAATTTATTTATCTTGATGTAACCCACTGTATTTATGTGATCTGTATATTTTTGAATAAAGTATTGTGTTAATAGCGTATTGGCTCATTTATTGTTGTAATGTGTTACTGTTAGGGTTGGTAGGATTGGCTCTTTGGGGCTACTCGATATAGTTGCGGATGACTACCAGGTCACGGACCGAGACCTGGGTTGGTAGCCAATTTGAAGTATGGGAGAGTAATGTAGTTACCAAAAAAATAGTTGCAACCAAGTGTCGGAGCGAGGGATGTGCTCCAAGCGACGACCAAGTTATCAAAAACCGGTTGGATGCCTACACGGCTGGCCGATTACAAGTTTAGACTTATTCTCCCACTAATATTGTTATAATTGTACTTTTTAATTATTATTAGACTATTGTTGTAATTATGCACCTATTAATTTCAGGCCGAGTAATTGTATTGTTATGGTATTGAACACGATGACTGGAGATGGAGGAATTTAGGTAGGTGGAGAACTTCTCCAGAGAGACGGAAAGATTTATTATTCCAGCTAACGTATGTCGATATAAAGAGCTTGATACTGCAGATCGAGTTTTATATCGATTATGACTTAACTTAAAAAATTGAGGTGGTAAAACTTATAATGTTGATCTTGCAGAGTGAATTAGGTGAGGTCCCAACATACTCACACTCAGCTGTCTCTCACCCTATGCAGGCATAGGATGATAGCCTCTTGGGAGGGGGGATGTGACATTATAAGTTAAATCTTGACATTATAAGTTGAATCTCGTCTATTTCTATAATTCGGGTCCCCACATCCGTTAAGAGAGGACCCTTTTCTCAGAATAGCCCCCCCCCCAACAGCAAGTGAACATCTGCAAATTCCAGTGGGACAAACACCGCAATAAATTCTTTTCAGTTGATAGAAATATCGAGTCGTGCCGCCCAGAAGGAGTAACAAAACCCCGTCTCTAGTCATCTAAAATCCGCAGTTCACAATATCTCAGCGATTATCTCTGGCACCTGCAGCCATTAAGTGATCAAAAGTGTCAAACACTACCATAAAGATAAAACGCACCCAATGTGCTTCTTAGTAGTATAGCAACCGCACCACCCACGAAAACATCTGTGTTGATGTAAACAGTCGCTGACTTTGGTACAGCCCCTGACTAAGAGAGCAGGCATTCTGTTGTTGGCTGTGTATGTGAAAAGACGTGTATGTTTCGCGTCATGCTAGAAGGACGCTCTGATATCCGCTATCAACTCTTGTGAAATAAAGAACTGTAAATTTAATAGAACTGTTCCTCTTCATTTGTGCTTATTGTGTGTTATTATGTAAAGTCATGTGGTGAAATGCCACATACATTATATATATATACATATATATATACACGGCTGGCCACTGTAAATGCAACACCCTGAAGGAAACATGCAAATAACATGAAATTTACAACATGCATTAGCGGAGGTGAGATATACAAATGATTAGAATTTCAGCGCAGCCCAACATCACGCTCGCCTGTAGCGCCACTTCAAAGCGCTATTTAAGGCTTGGAGATTTCAACTATTTCAAGTTCGGCAATTGTGTTTTTCTTGTGGTTTTTTCAAAAAAAACGATCAATTATGCCTCGTCAAAAAAAGCGATCATCTTTTGATCAAGTATCCGAGTTCGACAGAGGAAGGATAGTGCCCTACCGAGATTGTGGATTATCTTTCAGGGAAATCGGTAGTCGTGTTGGACGAAACCAAACAACTGTAATGCGGATATGTGATCGTTGGATGCAGGAGGGTACGACGGACCGGCGTGTTCGATCGAATCCACCTCAGCGCACCACTTCACGTGATGACAAGCAAATTGTGCGCATGGCAGTGACGGATCGCCCAGTCACATCACGAACCATAGCACAGCACATGCAGTCTGTAACGCATCATCCAGTGTCTGCGCGTACCATTCGACGCCGTTTACAGCAAAGTGGTCTGTCCGCAAGACGTCCATTGCTTTGTCTACCCTTGACGCAGAACCACAGACGTCTCCGCCGCCAATGGTGTGATGACAGAAGGGTGTGGACGGCAGAATGGAATGAAATTGTCTTTACTGACGAGTCACGCTTCTGTCTGCAACACCACGATGGTTGCATTCGAGTCTGGAGACACCGTGAAGAGAGGATGCTGAACAGCTGCGTTATGCACCGCCACACTGGTCCTGCACCGGGTATTATGGTATGGGGCTGTATGGGATATCACTCTCGCACACTTCTAGTACGCATTGCCGGTACTTTAAACAGCCAGCGCTACATCTCCGAGGTGTTGGAGCCAGTTGTCCTTCCTTACCTTCAGAGCTTGCCCACAGCCATATTTCAACAGGATAATGCGCGACCACACGTGGCACGCATTGTTCAACGGTTCTTCGTCAATCGCCAGATTGAATTGCTTCCCTGGCCGCCTCGCTCTCCGGATCTTTCACTGATAGAAAACATGTGGTCCATGGTTGCTCTACGATTGACCCAGATTCCATACCCAGCTGCCACAGCAGATCAACTTTGGCAACGTGTGGAAGCTGCTTGGTCTGCTGTACCCCAAGTACTCATCCAAAGTCTCTTTGAATCAATGCCGAGGCGTGTGGCAGCGGTGATCTCCAACAATGGCGGCTACTCTAGCTACTGATTTTAGCAGGAACCACACTTCACAGAAGTCTATAAATTTAATCGTTTGATACTTGGCCAACATGTCATCTACAAAATAAATTTTGTTGTGATATCTCTTGTCTTTCTTGGTGTTGCAATTTGGGTGGCCAGCAGTGTATATATATATATATAGTATATATGAGGCAAGGTTGAACTCCTCCTTCTCTTCTTTCCGATGTTTTCTCTACTTTAGTCACTGCTTCGGGTATAATTAGAAAAAAATTTCTTTTGTCATAAGTACAGTGATTTCCGCTTATAAGAATCACGTTTGTTATTACTGTTGTTGATTCTTATAAGCGGTTGATTCTTATAGCCGAAATTTAGGTTTTTGGACAGGCACACACACACACACATATACATATATTAGATAATTTACCATAAAAAATTCTTTAATTTACGCTTATCATCTTTTATTAAAATTATTTATGATTTTAAAAGTACAATTTAATTTCTAGACCTATAAGTAGATACATATAATTATAGTAAGAGAAAAAAAAATCCAATATTTGTTACAACATACCTGCTTAACAGTTTTAACATTTCAACTACAGGACGGGAGCAAGAAAAAGTTTTCATGGTAGTTTGACGTAATGAAGTTTTCAGGAGGCTGTTTATACCTCTTTCAATACCAGTAGTCTCAGACGAAGATTCACCTTCTAGCTTACGTTTCACGGTTTGGTAACGTGCTGAATCTACTAATGTCACGTTTGCCTAAGTGATAGTGGACACTTCGCCGAAGATTTATGTCTTTCAGGGTCCAGGAATCCACAACCAGTATGTGGGAGGTTGGGGAGAAAAAGGGTCCCTGTCTTTGTTTGTCAGTGGAGAAAAGTGAAATCGAACCCGGACGGGTAAAGATGCCCCCGGGTCAAGCTAATAGGACAGTGTTGTGCTAGAGCGTTTAAGGGGAAACTATTATGTATGTCTAACAAAGAAAGGTATGCATTTTACGACTGTATTCCATCTTATCTTATCACTCTTTCATTAAAAAACTGAACAAAGAACTTCGGGCCTTTTGAGGGTTTAACTGGCTTTTTTGGAAAAATGAAAGGAAAGCGAAGAGTGTAAGATGATTCTTAAAACCGATGGATTGATTCTTTAAAGCGAAAATTTTAACATGGAAATAATACATTTGTTTTTGTTTTCGCGATATTGATTCTTATAAACGGTTGATTCTTATAACCACTGATCACTATAAGCGGTGGTTACTGTATATTTAAATACTTATAAGCTGACAAATTAGTCTGTCAGGTTATAATTTTATTAGTTAATTTTTTCAACCAAGCACAATAAACTTATAGAAATAATTCAGAAAAAATAGTGTTTAGAATTAAATGAAAGAATTTTTCTATGGTTTTTAAAGGATTTTCAATTTTTATTTATTAGTTCTTGGTAAATATTCTAAATTTAAGTTCCCGCATTATATTAGGTATTTATGTCAGTCTATAAGTGATCATTTACTAAGTATACATTTATTTCCACCTTTCATGAAGTAGGTTATATACTAGTTTTCTACCTAAAGTAGAAAATAAACTGGTGAGATATACCCTCAACCAGAATTTAATCGTGCCACCATTTAATTATAATGTACCATTTAGACCCAAATACGAAAGTTGATTTTGCTTCCTCAAATATATGGGTATAAATATTGATATGATGATGAATTAGTTTTCAGAATCATTTAATTATTCTTCACGCTGATAAAAACTAAATCATCCGTTTATAAAATATAACAGTTCTGCAATGAGGAGTGAATTATGTTGAGTGCAGTCATGAGAGCAGTCAATGTTGAGTGCAGTCAATGTTTTTTCCTAAAATAAACTATTATTTGTATTAGTAAAAGTAAGCAAGTGACTATTAGGAAAACACTCAAATTGAGGTATTTAATTAATTTAACTATGATTTAACGTTAATTTAGTAACCTAAAAGGAATATAACGAAATTCTTCGTTATAGACACTCCCTCCTGTCCAAGGATGGAAAAAATTTTGACAAACTTTCACTTTGATGTGGGTAACAAACACAGTACATATGAAAAAAATAAAGTATCATAACACATAGTATAAATGGAAAATAAAGGATCATACCTGATTTACATACAGCAAAAGATGATGGTAGTACAATTCAATAATATAATGATGAATACTTTCACTAATTCTTGACAGTTAAATTCACAATAAATCTATTTACATTCGTGCATAAGTGAAAAAAAAATCATTTTGGTAGCAAAAAATAATGTAACATGAAAAAATTATGTATACAATCTTGAGATATATATGTGTACTTAAAGGGACATTTTCCTATAATCATGGTTCTTGAAAACTTAAAATTCAAAATTGTTGTAAACCATATATTTAAAATACAAATCACTATAATACATTATATGCATCATATTATTATATGCACTATATTGATTTATATGCATCATAGTATTTTATATGCATCATAGTGTTTTATATGCATCATAGTGCTTCACACAGAGTGACTTAACATAAATATAATTCTCGTAACTTGAGCTAACAAGAGTTCCCACGAAACAACCGAATGATTCTAAGAGGACTTTACAACTTAATCTACCAGAGATATGGGAACTCGAATCTTGCAAGCTACTTAATCAATAATAAAAACACACCATAAAAGGGTAATGAAAAATGTCACTCAACAAAAATATTTATCAGGCTATTTGGCTCTGACTCAGGCCCTTTGGCTCTGAAATACAACATAAATACAGTTTGTTTATGGACATGCATGCTTTACAAAAAGTGTGAGCTAAAAAAAATAATTAATTGGATGCATAAAGTGTAACCACAAACTGTCAGTTTCATGCAGTTGGGTACAAAAGAATAACAAAAAAAAACCAAAAAAAAAGTCAAAATGAGTTACTTTAGGATCAGTAATGTTTCCGCGAAGGATTATGACACCTGAAGCCTAAGAAAAAGTATGCACCAAGACAGACTCCACTCATGGGGGAAAGCTGTTCAAAAAGGAAGAATTGACTAGGACACCTAGCCTTTAGTAAATTCCTAACTTCAAGTGAATAGTTAAAAATAAAATTAAATTTGATCAAACGATCATCCAACATACAAAACAGAGCTGGAATCACATACATTTCCTCGGCCAAAAGAAAGTACATGAGACTGTCCCAAGAAGGTCGGTGACGTCCTATCTTGTGTGTGGAAATTTAATTTTACAAAAAAAAAAGTAAACAACAAAGTAGCAATATTACTCTAGGGGAAAAGTGAAAATGAAAAAATAAAAAATTGAAAATGAAAGTGGTTTGAAGAACTAGAGTACATCTCACTAAATTGCCAAAAAAAATTAGGGCTATGGAACTGACTACAATAAAAATATAAAAAGGAAAGTAGTAGTGAACATGAAGTCTAGGATAGTCATAATTGGTAATAATACAAATTGTCAAAATGGACAAGATGAGGTAATACAAAGAAAAATAACATAAAAAAAATGAAGTAAATAAGGTCATATTTCAATTGTGCGTTTCGATGGAATGTTTAACGCATGAAAATCGTAAGAGGATTAGATGTTACACTAAAGTTTGTGAATATAGAAGTAGTTGGTAAAAATGTTTTGCTATTATATAAATTAATCAAACAATCAAATAGAATGAATGAATTTCACATCAAATAATATATCTATAGATAACATATCACCTGAGCACATAACCATGAATGTCAATATTATATACAGTAAAATAGATTTATGTGACAAAACAATAAAAAATGTGACAGTGAAAATAATAAAAAATACTAATATAATAAATGTCAATGAATAACTGTCAATGATAAAGTTTCAATTCCTACTATCAATATTTAGTATCAATGCTTATTATCAATATTTACTACCAATGTTTAATATCAATGTTTACTTTCAATATTTAATTGTTTCAATGCCTACTGTCCATATTTACTATTAATGATTAGTATCAATGCCTACTATTAATGTTTACTTTCAATGCCTACTCATACCAATACCATATGAAAACCATTACAAACCAAAAATATATGTATACATAGAAACCAAATAAATATATTTATAGTAATAAGAAAAAAAATCAACGACTGAAGTAAAGTATGCAATAGATCACACTTGTAAGTGATAAGATAAGGAATAAGTGAACTAAACAAATACATTAGATAATTACATTAATGGTGAACATTCATAAGTTGTAGCTTATTTGCAGTGAATTGTACACATGCTTTGCAACAGATGCTGTCATCATTTGACAGACAGGTGAGAAACAAACCAGATATCCTTATTAAAGTCAAGTTGAAGTTAACAATTTTATGAAGAAATTCATTATCTTAAAGTTTATCAATTAAATTTGCACTCAATTAAGTAAATTACAGTTTATGATTATTCTAATTTTTAAAGTATCATTGTAGATTTACAGAAGATTATGAAATTTTGAATAATGAAGTAAAATAAATATATACTAAAGGAAACAGAAAATACAGTGAGAGAAAAAAAATTTTCCTAAGCAACGCCAGCATTGAAAGGAAAGAAAAGAGATATGTTAGCTGTACAGTTCTAACATATTACCAAAAAAAACTCACTGTAAAACTGTAGACCTTAAGAAATACCTATTTTGCTGAGTAGGAGGGGGTTGGGCAAACATTAAAGGGGTATCAGGGGAATCCCTGAGATGAAGTTTTCTTGCTGGAGCATAGTGCAAACGATCAATATGGATTTTACTGATAGGAGCGAGAGGATTAGACAGTAGCCTTATAGAATAAGTTACTACAGAGTGACGTTTAACTACTTCAAAAGGACCAGAAAATTTCTTATTATATCTGTCTTTATATTTCACATATACAATATCACCTGGAGAAAGTTCACGTAATTTTGCCTGTTGATGTTGCTTAGTATTTTGAATCAGGGGTTTATCCATTAAATTTTTATACACTATATTTTGTATATCAGACATATTTTTAAACAAATTGTTGAGAAATTGAGGTTTGTCTAATTGTACCACAGATTTTTTTATAATTAAAATTATCAAATATAAGTGCAATCTCTCTTCTAAAATGTAATAAAAAGGGAGAAAAGTCAGTCGAAGAGTGGTGAGAAGCATTGTACAGATGCTGATGGATTAATGCAGCATGTTTAATGAAATTAGCAAAGTCCTCAGTATTATCAAAGGAAGAATTAAAATCAAAATTAGAATCAGTTTCATCAGCAGAGTTAACATTAGGTTTGTCGATTAAGTCGAACTGAAAAACATGACCTATCACAGAACCTTTATTTAAATGAACTTGCATATCATGCTTATTTTCCAAAAATATGTAGAATTGATTTAAGGTAGAGTCCTGAGTAGGATCAAGTACATGTAACGATGGATGGCAAATCAATTGGTTTTTATCCTCAGGTATGAACATACACTCATTAAAATTTGCATTAGTTTTAACTTTAACATACTTGCTAGAATTACTTTCCAATTTTACCTTCTCACATAATAGTACAACACAAGATGACATATCACTTAAATTATCATTGGCATCACATGTAAAAACTTTGTCATGATTTAAATGGTTATTCTGTATATTAAAACACATGGCATTAGAAATAATAGTATCATTATCATATGAAAAATTGCTAGAAGTTAAATTATTTCCTTGGTTGACAAGACACTCAGGTGTAGTATCATACACAAAATTAGAAGGTTGTTCAATAATATTATCATTTATTTCATTATTACAGGCAACATAATTATAGTCCAGTCAAATTGTGTTTTTAAGAGGAAAATTTTGGGGTAGTTTTGATTTCTTCCATTTTATATGTTTTTTGGGGTGCTGAATCCGAATCTGAGGTTTGTTAACAAAATTTCGTGACGCAACATTGAAGAAAATGCAAAAAAAGGTAAAAATTTTCATTTTTTGGCGGTTTTTTGCTTATAACTCAGAAACTATCAACTTTTCGTATATAACCCCATTTATCAAAATTAAAGTACATAAAATTTCCTACAAATTTCACTATTTAGGTTTTTTTCTCCGACGGACCGTTTGGGCTCAAGCGCTATTTGAAAATTGGCGTATTTCGGCTGTCTCCACAAAAATCCACTTTTCCACTCCAAAATTCTAATTTATTATTAATGGCTGTCAATTAGTGAATTCCTCCCAGTTCTCTGCACATACATTATTTAGATCGTATATGTAGAGGTACAGGTAATTTTTTCAAAAATAAAATAATGTTCAAGTTATTTAAAGAAGTCCGAAATTGTACAAATTAGTTGTAATTGTTACAAAAAAGTTGAAATTCCAAAGAAAAATCTTGAAAAATTATTACATTTTATTATATTGTATTACAATACATATGATCATATATTACATTATTATATGAGCCGTTGTCGTTTAGAGGGTCCTGGCTGAGGTTCTTCGAAGGCGGCGAGTCCTGGCACAGGTTCGGGTTGTTCTGTCGTCAGAGTCAGCTTGTTCATCTGGAAAATGAAAGAGGTGGTGAGAAAACAACAACTTGTGATCATATCTTAAGGAGAGATGAGTGATTACGAAATAGATTGTGAGATTAGACATACCTTCCGCATCATGTAAGCTTATTTCTTCAGTCTGTTCTTCAGTCTGTACCCATGACGTGAAAGGTGCTGTATCCGTCGATTGTATGTACATTAAAATCAGCATTATCGTACACCTGCTGTGAAAAGCATGGCTGGTTGACTTTCAGCGGATCGCTGCTGACAGCTGATGCTTCCAGGCGGACAGCCTCTGTGTAAGTCGAACAAAATCCCAATGAGGAAACCACATCGGCAAATTTCCTTGAGCCGTACTTCTTGTACAGAAACACTGCCAACCCTACGAGGACTGGTGAAGCGAATGATCTGGGCCTCACTGCTGCTACAAGACTATGAGCCAGTGCTGTGTTCTTCTTCCACATATCATGGTCCCCACGTTTTTTGTTTAGTACAACTGTTTCCATAAATGTACGGAGACTTTCAGGAATGAGTTCATCATTTCCTTCCAAAAATTTATCAGGTGAGGGGTACTGTTCTGTCTCATAAACCTGGCTCCGGATATTCTCAACAACAATTGCAGCAGCCGTCTTAATAATCCAGAGTCTTTCCTCTTGTTCATTTTTTAACGCCTGCTGGTACCAAGCATCATTTAAAATTTTATACCCTGTGTTTTTGAAACACACTACGAGCTTCTTGTTTGGAGAAAAGGTCATTATTATATCGCTTCCATATTTGAGTAGATGAGCTTTAACTGTCTTTATGTCAGGACGATAATCACCGTTGATTTGGTCCACCAACTCGTCTAGCGTAAACTGACATTCTCCATCACTATTCTCAAGATAAGTGTAGACATATTCCATTGCTGCTTCAACATGATTGGCGAATGGACCCCTTTTTCCCTTCTCTTGAATTTTTGGGCGATTGTACAATTTTCTCATGCATAAACTATGATACTGACAATCAGAAACCACCAAGTCTGAGACAGGCAAAAGACGTTTGATTATGGCTTGTCCATACTCATCACCACGTTCTTCTACCCTTTTTATGATAGTTTCCTTGACTTTCAAAATTCGAACCTGATACACAATATTACGATTGGTTTTCTTTTTTCTTTGTTGTTCTATAAAGTCAGGTGTTATGACGAGGCCACACATAAAACAATGAGTTTTGAAATTGCAATGCGCTTCTGTAGAACGTCTTTTGACTTGCTCTCTACCCTGCTCCGCCTTCTTCAAATTAGCTGCAATCATTCTTTTATTAATGTAGTTTGTACGACATCGCTCATGAACATCAACTGCAGATTTTCCACGTAGCTGAACATGCTCACCATCCTTCCTCTTCTTGCTTAACTCGATAAACGTTTTCAAACCTCTTTGCCGCACCGTTATCACCTTCTCTACGTTATTATCCAGCACTTCATCACAAATTAAAACACACATTTGAAAGCCATTTTTAACACTACGCGTAAATATAACTTTTGAATCGTGTTGTCGTTGGATTCTAACACTGAACTACTTATTTCCTTCGCACTGCCACTGGTAGGAATCGGATAACCGGCGTTTTTATTTTTTATTTATTTATTTTTTTTGGGGGGGGGGGGGGGGGAGGAAGCCTCGTGAACAATATGAAGGGACTTGAGACTGGGTCAACACCCCCTATATCGGATATAGGGGGTGTTGATTGGGTACGCATGTACACGGTGACGTAGTTGGCCTTCAATCGTCTGTGAAGTAATCGAATGGAAGAGGGCTTTTAAACCAAACGGGGCAGTTATAAAATCATTTGGTGAGGCTCGCCGAGAATAAATAACATGAAAAGACGTACAAGACGGAATTATATTTGCACAGAATTTAAATACAATGTGATTTTGAAAATCCTACATTGTATTGGAAGGAGGAATTAAATGACAGCCTTTAATGGTAAGTTTTGGAGTGTAAAAAGTGGGTTTTTGCGGAGCCAGCCGAAATACGCCAATTTTTAAATAGCTCTTGAGCCCAAACGGTCCGTCGGAGAAACAAACCTAAATAGTGAAATTTGTAGGAAATTTTATGTACTTCAATTTTGATAAATAAGGTTATATACGAAAAGTTGATAGTTTCCGAGTTATAAGCAAAAAACCGCCAAAAAATGAAAATTTTCACCTTTTTTTGCATTTTTTCAATGTTGCGTCACGAAATTTTGTTAACAAACCTTAGATTCGGATTCAGCACCCCAAAAAATATATAAAATGGAAGAAATCAAAACTACCCCAAAATTTTCCCCCGAGGGCCCTTTTTGAGCACAAATTGACTGGACTATTAGGAGCATTAAGAATAGGAGAGACAGTAACTGTAGAATTTAAGTGACAAGAATTGTCAAAAGAATTTTGAATAAATGGGATAGTTTCCCCGTTGATTTTTAAGGCATTAATGGTGTGGTCCATAATTACATTAAATTTATTAAGAAAGTCATAGCCAATTAATATATTAAATTTAGAAGAAGATAAATCAGTTAAGAAAAATGTATGTTTAAATGACTTTCTGGAAAATTTTAAAGATAATTCAACACAAGCAGAGTATCTTAAGTTAGAATTTAGAGTTTTAATAGTTACTGCTCGAGAAATTAACCTATACTTGCATTGAGACTTAATTGAAAAATAGTTTCATCGAAAAGTGATAGACTGGACCCGGAGTCTACCAAAGAAATTAATTTGTTACGATTTAAATGTGTGTACACCAAAGGCAAGGTAAAGAAAGAATTATTATCATCAATATTTAAGACATGAGGGAAATCATCCTCAAAAAGGTACTGAGAGTAGACATTATCATTATTAGGTATGGAATTTTTCATCTCAGTATTGAGAAACTCCACTCCTAGTTTAAATTATTATTTTGGTCATTAGCAGGCACATAAGCATTTGCACGAGGGTTCAAGCCATTGTGATTCCCTCTGCGATTAGAATAAGTATTGGGTCTTACACGACCTCTACCATTATTCACAGAATTTTGTTCAACAGATCTTGCAGACAGCATGTTTTTAAATTGATAACAATTTAAATTGATAACAATTGATATTATAGTACAAACTTTGCATTGATCGTAAAAAAAAGGTACAGGTAAGCACTTGTAATGTTAGCATAAAAAAGCCTGAAGAAGCTGGTAAACTAAAATAATCTTTCAAAGCATTTCAAATAAGAAAAAAATATTTATTTTTCTGTCTGGATTATTATATATATAAATTCACAAAAATAGCTCGAAGCTTACATTAGCTTATAATAAAAAAAATGACCGTTCAGGTCTAAAACTCAGACATTTAGATGAGCTAACACAAATTAATTACCCATAGCTTCCCAAGACAGAAAATGGCAAAGCCAAGTCTGCCCGGGACCTTTTTAAAAGCCAATTTTTAAGAGATCCTACTCTCAGGCGAAAAATATATCTAACTCTATCTTTTTTCCACCGAGGAAGCAGGAGAAGTCAGGGGAGAGGGGTCACAGGAACACTAGAAAAATCGCCAAGCCACACAAACGTAGGGAAAAGTAGCTGAGAGACAGCGTACAGGATCGGCGGACAGTTTTTGCTCCTCCCGTACGAACCTCCGGTAGAACAGGGTAGAGCGATTTATCGCCAAAAACGGAACAAGACAAACGCCAACGGCGAAGAGCGCGAATGGTGCAAACACCCTATTGGTCAAGCCTTCAAGTGACGTAGGAGGCGCAATTTTTAATTGGAAGAGAGAAGGAGAGAACTAGCAAGCGTCTTCTCTTAGCCACGTGGCCAGATTCCCACGGCTAGCAAGTGCCCGGAAGCTTTTTAACAGATGGATACAGGCTGTCGGTGTTTAACAAGGTGACAGTCGATCGGCAAATTTAAATTAATGAATGGCTTTAAATTAACGGCGGCTTTAAATAGCAATAACAGTGCAATTTAAGCGTACTGCCGGAAGTCTAAATATCCGCTCTTTAGAAACTTAGCCGATACATAAAAAGAATCCAATTCTAAAGATCCACAGGGCATTTTCAAAAGAAACGGACTGATTTTAATGGGCTATTTTCCCAGAACACAAAAATAGCTTAAGCTTACAGATAACCAGCGAGATTCTCACACTTTGGGGGGACCAACAAAAAAATTAAACTGTGCTATTTTTCAAACACTTTACCAAGTTAAAGTAAGCAAATGACTATTAGGAAAACTTGCAAATTGGGGTATTTAATTAATTTAACTAAGATTTAACGTTAATTTAGTAACCTAAAAGGAATATAACGAAATTCTTCGTTATAGTAAAGATTACAAAATTTGAAGGGAATTCGAAATTCTCGTGTCACAGGTTTCCGTTATTCTAAATTACAGAACTGTGGGTTAAAACAGCGGTTTGTGGTCTCAAACCATAAAAAGTAATATCTAAACAGTATTTCCGAAAAATTTACTCGAAAAAATCCGTACTTTACTCGGAAATAAGCTATCTTTGAAATGTTTTTCGTAATACCCCTCTTATATTTTCTATCGTTTAACTCGCACCTGGTAAATTCTTTCTTAATTAACAAGCGTAAATCATCCTTATGAATAAGTTGCCCTTTTTTTAAACATATAAGCATATTCTTTATTGAGAGATTTCCTCGTCAAGTAATGTCATGTAATTTTAGGCTCTAAACCAGTGATTCTCAACCTTTTTTCGTCACGGGGCACTTTTAATAATTTAAAAATTTGGCGGCACACTAACAATAAGATAAATTTAAAATAACTTTACTTGGATAATTGTTGATGCACCTATAATATATTTTGTAAAAATGGCATACGAAAAGTTTTTCATTGAAACATAAAATGAAATTGCATTACAAAGTAAACAAAATATTTATTTAACTACAAATTACATTTAATGCGAAGTTTGAGCTTGTTGTTTTTTGATAACTTCGTTTATATTTGGGCGTAAAAAATGATAATGCTACTCTCATTTCCTGATCCAGATTTAAGTCCAGAATTGTAATAGTCCAGAGTTACCAGTCCAGAACTGTAACAATCATGCGAATTGGTTCTCCCAGTCCCCACTAGGAAGGTAGAACTGATTGAACTACTTGTCTGACGACACTTATGGACGGGTATTCGCAATGGTGGCATAGTTCAAGAATCTCGCGGCACAGTGCTTGAGAATCACTGCTCTAAACGTTTGGTACGTTTAAACGGTTTTCCAACTGCTAAACCAAATTTTTTTAAAAAAAAGTTCTTTAGTTACATTTGTTCAGCACGTACAGTCTTGGATTTTGAATAATTGGATTTTGAATAATTGAAGTTTTTAAAGGACAAACTATATTTAGACAAAGAAAAGAGCAAATAGTAATAAATTGAACTGACCGAGAGGAGCGCTACGGTAACATCTAACTCACTAAGAGAAGCACATTTAAAATCACGACAACCAAGAATGCGTACCCAAGAACATTCCCAAATATCTTGGAAAAAGTACTTACTTTCATGACATTCGCATGCTGGACAGGGTCGGGCATCGTAGTTAACGCTACAGTCTTTTACACATTTCGGTGGAGAACACTGCACTAAGTAGAAAGCTAGAGTAACACAGATAAAAACAATTATAAGCGAGATAAAAATTACATTCAAAAACATTTGGTGCCCACAATTTGAATGCGAAGGTTAACACATTGTTTCCTTCAACATTTTGACGAAAATTGTTTCTTTATTGACTCCCAAAAACACTCATATTAAGAAATGAAATCGAAAAGTTTGAATAGATTTGTCACGTTCTTACTAGCTAGAACGTATGCAGATGAAAAAAAAACCGGAACTTATCGATAATGTGTTATAACTAAGAAATGCATAGCTTACGGTCTTTTAAAATTGCTATTAACTAAGCACATTATTTTCCTGGAAAAGAGTCACCTAGGCCACAACCTAGTTGGAAGGGCAACCTATACAAAGACAGGCCAGTTGAATGGCTTAGATTTTCAGTTGGAGATGCCCTCTGGTGACTCACTGAAAATCCCTATTTCTTCGGAGTATACAAAAATTTATTTTAAAATAGTTCAGTTTTCAACCATTGTAAATTCCAGGTATTCAAGGCAACTTGAAATGAAATGACTAAATATATAGTCCTACCATTTTTTTTCGGGAGGAGTAACGGCGGAATAACACTTTAGACTGAAATAGGCATGAAATAAGTAAATTTTGACAATGTCTGATGTACACGCTTTTGCCTCTCCCATAAAATCAGTTTTAAATAAGTCAAAGCTTAAATTCCTCCTATTTCTGAAGTATTACAAAATCTGTTTCAACCTTAAAATATTGTATGCGATAAAGAAATTTATTTTGAGTTTGTAAACTTAATCTTCCTTCTGTTCTGATATACTGTTAATAACTAAATTGGAAAAAAAAATGCATTCTTACTTCTATCACATTCACATGTAGGACAGGGTTTAGCTTCATAATCAATTCGACAATCAGGTTCACATTTTGGAGGAGCGCACTGGATAGCATGCGTAACTGGAATAAATCATGATATAAGAAACTCTTAGTAGTGGTTTTTATATTTTTATAAAAACAACAAATCTTAACAAAATCTATTATATTGATGGATGTTTTAAATTTAGATTTTTGTTCATGCGATCTTTCTCTTTTACCCTTGCTCCAATATTGATCACGTATGTACAAAAATTTTAAGACAAATTGGCTAATTTTCTTAAGTTTTCCGAAGAGGGTGGGTTCGATTCCTGCCCTGTCCACAGAACGTTTTTATTTAGAGAAAACAATATAAATGGGTGTGGTGTGTAGAATGAGGCGTTATACGAGATATTTTTATGATCACTCCGGAAAGCATTTGTTTTGTTATGTAACGTTTTGAATTTTCTTGCTGTGTAAATAAATTATCTTTAATACCTACGATTCTACATTTTTAAAAGTAAATTTTGCGTAATTTACTTTTAAGACTTAGCACTATAAGATGTTTGCTAAATTTTCTTTTCCAACTAAGACATGAGGCAAATATCCAACCAATATCAAAAAACAATAGTCTAACAATATTAACATTTGAGAGTAAAATCTATATATATAAAACGCGTAGGTATGCGGCACAAAAATCGACGATATTTCTACACTCCGAATGGCAACGGCTGCAACTACCAGATGTAAACATTAGCGGCCGTCAGCAATTTGCAACTACGTGTCAACATTGATTTACGCACTGAAATCAGGAATGCTCGAAAGCGAGCTGTACGGTAAAGTGAAAATTGGGTACAATCTCAAGAAAGATAGCGAAGAAGAAATAATTCATTAAGAGAGAGAGCATAAATGATGGCGAGGTTAGGCTTAACCGTCACCGGCATAGCAAACCGATAGCCAGTAATAGTTAATTGTTTACCCTTTATTTAGTGCTTGCTGAATTCTTACTCCATTTTATAAGTGAAGAAATTTTCCAAACAATTTATTATTTGATATGATTAAGTGTAGATATCTGAATTGTTAACAATAGTACATACAGATAGTGGTGTAATCCCCGCTAAATTTCAGTACTTGCTGAATTTTTACTCCATTTTTTTAAGTGAAAAAATTTTTCCCCGACAATTTCTTATTTTATGTAATGATAAAGTGCAGATATCTTAATTTTGAAAAATAGTACATACAGAGAGGGGTGTAATTTATAAAATCATTGGTGTTGGATTTCTCAGTCTTATTTTTAACTCTGTTCTGAAGTAATGGAAATTCCCATTTTTTAATCACGATGTTTTAGAATCAGCCTTATAGAGAATACCCCTTAACAACCTATATTTATGATGACAGGTAATGGTAACATTCCTTACGTATGTTACATTCAGTTGAGTTGTTTTGCAAAAGAAATTATAAAACTAAAAGCGACCATGCTGGTCGCGCAGCGGCTAGTTACTGTAAAAACAATGTTAACAAAATTATGAGGATTTAAAATTATCATAACATTCGTATATAAAATATTCCTCCAACACTAAGTAGTAATTTATTAAATACTACAAGCAATAATGCAACAATAAATTCAACAAGCAACAATCGATTTCTGTTAATATCGCACTAAACTTCTATTTTTGGTCATGCTTTTAAAGTGCATAACGTCACATGCAAACAGTGTCGAGCATTAGAAAGAAGGAAAGCCAGAGTTTTCGCATCTAACCGATCACTTGGAACCGATGCTCTCCCTACTCTACCTCGTTGTTGCAATAGTGTCATAACACTATTTTCTAAGTGTATCAGAGTAAGTAAGCCACCATTGGTTCAAAAATAAGTGTTTGTGTTTAAAATGGTGGACTAAAGTACATTACTTCTGAATTTCTTTTATGAAAACTATAAAGCTGTATATATCATTGCAGTCCGGTCTCAATTGTAGTTCAATGTAGTATTTGTTTATTATAGGCTAACAAGTTAACTTTACTACGAGGCTGAATGCTATGCTGTTATAGAATTAAATTTTAAATATGCAATATTTGCAGAATTCTTTCCGGCATTTGGAAGTAATGCGTAAGCCTGTTATTTTTCGATACGTAAAAATGTTTCTAAATGTGTTCAATTCAAAACAGGGTGTACCCTCCCCCACTCCAATCTTAATTTGTTCATCATATACTATTCCAGAGTACAATTATTGAGAGAGAATAAAGAATTAAAAAGGAAAGGTCCGAATAATTTTCGCAGTGCTGTATATTCTTTTGGATGGTAGGGCACTTATGTTATTATCTTCCTTATCTGAACCCTTTTGTTATCCGGGAATGTTTTTCCTTATTAATGAAATTAAATAAGAGAAAGGTATCGATAACGAGACGGCTACTCTGCTGAATATAAAGCATCCAGTCGTCATATTTTTAGTTGCTATAGCTGATTACATATTTTAAAAAGCTTATCTACTTACTGTTATCGCATTCGCAAGCAGGGCATGATTTTGCTTCATAATTGATATGACAGCCTTCTTCACATTTAGGAGGACTGCACAGCACCGCGCTAGATGGATCTAAAACAAAGTAATAAATATAATTCAGGCTTTTATATAATACGCTACGATTTTATACATTTCGTTAAACTTTCTCATCGGTAATGAAACAGAGCAAAGATTATTCCCGGAAAGGTTGCTGATTATTAGCGGATTTTTCACATTCACGGAGGTTCAGCACCCTTATTTTCCTCAACTGTAGAAGTCAGATTGCAATAGTGTAATAAAAGAAGTGGCATATTTCGTGTATTGAATGCGTGCTAAATCGACACACAGTAGCCTAATTTGTTTTACACGATACCGTTCCTATTAAACTAACTCATAGGAGAAATATTCTAGTCGCTGACAAAAATAACATACAGAAATACCTGAGAGATTATTACGACCGCCTGTGAGTTGTGGGGATCCAAGTCACGACCTGTGAACTTCTACCAGCATCCTATCTATTAGAACAGCAGTTCTCAACTTGGGGGGCGCAGAGAAATTTCAGGGGAGGCGTGAGTTTAAAAAAAAAAAGCAAAATAAGAAGTAAAACTAACTGTAATTTACTGTACTCAATTTTGCACTCAGAATGTAACCGTAACACATTTTCGACATACGAACACGAACACGGTAATTGTCGTACACGATAATTTTTGTAATTGCAAAAACACGATAATTGTACGTCTGGACGTTGAAAGTGACCCGAGGTGTGCTTTGTCATAGTTACAACCTTATATTCAAAAACTTGTCAAGGACAAACAGTGCCAGCCCTCTCATTAATGTTGTGAAAGTGACTGGTATTACATGCCAACCTCACCTAGATCCTCGATTATCTCAAATATATTTGATCTGTATTTAATTCTTTAATTTCATATGTTCTAATAATAATATGTTCCAAATTAAGATGTGAGTAGTAATATTAAATTTTGTGTATGAAATTATCTATTCTATATTTTCATTTAATAACCAGATTCAGTTTCAAATTCTGATTGTATTACTTGTATTGACCACATATGGTGGTGATGGTGGGAGGGGGGGCGTGACCTCACATCAGTGTTCAAAGGGGGGCCCAGAGCCTGAAAGGTTGAGAACCCCTGCATTAGAACATCACGAGCCATGCAAAGGAATCTCATCTTTTCATTTTCCCTCCCTTTGTTTTGATGCCAACACACAATGTTCTCATTTTACATTAACACATAGTTGGCTTCACATTTTATTCAATATTTATTATACTTCATCGACAATTCTGATATATATATATATATATGTATATATATATACCGGGAGTCCCAAAAATGACCGACGATTTGAAAAATCAATTAAAGAAAAACGGATGATGATAGAAATGTACGGTTTGCTGCATTCTGCTTAGGTAACCAGGGAATTTATTCTCATCAATTTTCAAAATTAGTTACAAAGTTCGTCAACAGATGGCGCTGCTGACTGGGAAAATCTATAAAACAATGATTTCAAAGCAAGAAGCATACGCAAAGTGGCATGGATTGGCCTCCCTATTCGCCAGATTTGATGTCATGCGATTTTTTCTTTGGGCGTACTTGAAAGACTAGGTGTATCGTCACAATCCACAAACTGTAGATGAACTGGAGCATTACATCTCTGCTGCTTGTCAGAACATTCAAACTGAAATGTTTGCACGGGCGTCTGTGAATTTTGACCTCAGACTGCGCCACGTTGTTGCTGCAAACGGTGGTTATTTGAAAACATTGTTTTATAGTTTTCCCAGTCAGCAGCGCCATCTGTTGACGAAGTTTGTAACTAATTTTGAAAATTGGTGAGAATAAATTCCCTAGTTACCTAAGCAGAATGCAGCAAACCGTACATTTCTATCGCCTTCCGTTTTTCTTTAATTAATTTTTCAAATCGTCGGTTATTTTTGGGACACCCGGCATATATATATATACCAGGTGGCCATAATTAAACTGACAGTGGCTCACAGTGTTCTGTAGCGCGATCTATTTGCGAGAATGACGCCACATTTTGTAGGAAGATTAAACAAGACGGGGGACGAAGGATTCCGCGAAAAAATAAATTAGTTCCAAAAGTCACCGCTAGGGGAATATTTGGCGCTGTGTAATAGAAAATAGAGTGTTAACAAATGCAAATCAATACGGAAATTACCTTTTATTTTGCATTCAAATGAGGTTCAATGTGGCTGCCGTTGTTGTGGACCACATATTGCATTCTGTGCACAGTATGCACAACAGCAGAAAGTAACATGTCTGCAGGAATCTCCCGTACAGTCCGTGATATGTTATCCTTCAACGTAGCCAGGTCCTGGACCACTCCTTGATAGACCTTGGACTTAAGGTAACCCCATAGCCAGAAGTCGCATGGGGTAAGATCAGGCGACCGAGGTGGCCATGCATTTGGAAAGTAGCGGCTAATGACTCTTTCTGTTGTGAATTTCTGTCGTAGCAGCTGTTGCACCCGTACAGCAACGTGTGGAGGGGCTCCATCTTGCATGAAAATGATTTCCCCCAGGCATTGTCTTTGCTGAAGTGCCGGAATGACAAAGCTGTTCAACATGTGGCGATATTTCTCTCCGGTAACAGAACAGGTTTCTGGTCCTGTCGGGGTAATGTTCTCATAGAAGAATGGACCTACGATAAATTCCGCTGTGAACCCACACCAAACAGTTAACTTTGGTGAAGCAAACCGTACATTTCTATCGCCTTCCGTTTTTCTTTAATTAATTTTTCAAATCGTCGGTTATTTTTGGGACACCCGGCATATATATATATACCAGGTGGCCATAATTAAACTGACAGTGGCTCACAGTGTTCTGTAGCGCGATCTATTTGCGAGAATGACGCCACATTTTGTAGGAAGATTAAACAAGACGGGGGACGAAGGATTCCGCGAAAAAATAAATTAGTTCCAAAAGTCACCGCTAGGGGAATATTTGGCGCTGTGTAATAGAAAATAGAGTGTTAACAAATGCAAATCAATACGGAAATTACCTTTTATTTTGCATTCAAATGAGGTTCAATGTGGCTGCCGTTGTTGTGGACCACATATTGCATTCTGTGCACAGTATGCACAACAGCAGAAAGTAACATGTCTGCAGGAATCTCCCGTACAGTCCGTGATATGTTATCCTTCAACGTAGCCAGGTCCTGGACCACTCCTTGATAGACCTTGGACTTAAGGTAACCCCATAGCCAGAAGTCGCATGGGGTAAGATCAGGCGACCGAGGTGGCCATGCATTTGGAAAGTAGCGGCTAATGACTCTTTCTGTTGTGAATTTCTGTCGTAGCAGCTGTTGCACCCGTACAGCAACGTGTGGAGGGGCTCCATCTTGCATGAAAATGATTTCCCCCAGGCATTGTCTTTGCTGAAGTGCCGGAATGACAAAGCTGTTCAACATGTGGCGATATTTCTCTCCGGTAACAGAACAGGTTTCTGGTCCTGTCGGGGTAATGTTCTCATAGAAGAATGGACCTACGATAAATTCCGCTGTGAACCCACACCAAACAGTTAACTTTGGTGAATGTAAGGGAATTTCTGTGACTGCATGTGGTGATTCGTCATCCCAAATTCGGCAGTTCTGGGTATTCACAGTTCCATGCAGGTAAAAGTGGGCCTCGTCTCCCCATAAGATTTTCCACGGCCAAGCATCATCCACCTTCATTCTGGCAAGAAAGGTGAGAACAAAAGTTAATCGCTTATCATGGTCGGGGTACAGTAACTCCTGTACACGGCTGATCTTGTACGGATAGAAGTTGATAATCTTTCGTAAGATTTTCCATACCGTACTGTAAGGCATATCCATATTCCGAGCTAATCCACGAGCGCTAGAGGTGGCAGCAATATTGTCTGGTCCTCTGTCGACAATCGCCGTGGCAACTGCTTCGATTGTATCCTGTGGTACAGGTTTTCGTCCTCTGCCTGACTGAACCTTCAGAAAACCTGTTTTCTCAAACGTCGCAACCATTGCTTTTAGCCCATTAACTGACACAGGACCGTTACCTTTACGCATTTTTTGTGCGTTCTAAAAGCACGAAGAGCGGCTGACGCGTTGCACTGGTTGAGGTAAAATAATTTGACCAGTAACGCACGCTCGACTAAAGAAGGAGACATTGCACATAAACTTTCAATCCGATTGATTCGAAACGTAACACATTGCCTTTTAAAACCCAAGCAGCTGGCACTGTGCCAATGGATGTAACGTGAAATTTGAATAAAGAACTTCTTCTTCTGCTCAGCGTACGTGATATTGCAGATCACGAGACTTTATCGGTGTTTATGTAGATTTTACTCTTTTATAAAAGAGTAAATGTTGCCATATTGCACTTGAACTAAATAAGAAAATGTGCATAATAAAAGGTAATTTTATTCCGTATTAATTTGCATTTGTTAACACTATTTTCTATTACACAGCGCCAAATATTCCCCTAGCGGTGACTTTTGGAACTAATTTATTTTTTCGCGGAATCCTTCGTCCCTCGTCTTGTTTAATCTTCCTACAAAATGTGGCGTCATTCTCGCAAATAGATCGCGCTACAGAACACTGTGAGCACTGTCAGTTTAATTACGGCCACCCGGTATATATGAATATTTTCTGATGCTTCCCACGGTCTGCATCCTTTATTGGCCGCCTGCTAGGATTTTGGAATAATCCAAAGAACTTTGACTGTCAGGCTCAAGTCCTAATGGCTACACCATTCCGGTGATGTAACCTTTTACAATGTTAAATTAGGGAGATAGTGACCAAGACGTAAATGTAATATCTTCCCCAATGAAGCCAATTTAAATTTTAGTCAATTTAAACCATCGAAAATAATTATAAGCATACAGATTCCCAATTACTCACTAATCTCTGAATAAAATATTTAAATGTAGTTTATAAATACCTGCATCACATTCACACGCCGGACAAGGTTTAGCTTTATAATTCAGATGACAACCAGGATCGCATCTTGGCATAGAGCACTGAATACCGAGATGAGCTGAAACAATAAAGAAAATTTTGTAAGTCAAGAATTTTGAGTAATCCTATGGACAATATCTGTCAATTTAATCTGTAATAATCATTAAATTTCCCCCGTTTCGGGATTTAACATGTTATTTTCTTCTTTCTGCCCACACAAAAATAGAGCGCGGCGGGGAGCAACATTGCACTTGTAAGAAAAATAAACCAAAGCATATTGCTGAATATAATACTTTAAAATATAACAAAAGGTGAACCTCATCTCAGAAGAGGATGCACATATATGCAATACATACACAAATAAAGCAAGTTTTTATAATTACCCGCGTCACATTCGCAAGCAGGACATGGTTTGGCATCATAATTGACATCACAACCAGGATCGCATCTTGGTATCGTGCACTGAATGCCTGATAGAATGACTGAAACAATAAACAAAATAAGAATCTTATTCATAGGAATGTCTAGGAAATGTTTTGTTCAAGACTATACAAAAGCAACAACACTAATAAGTTTCTTTCCACATTATAATCAAATGGGGTAGCTCATACTTTTGTTTTACCAAGAGGAAACCAAAACTTGTAGAACCAGATTATACGATAAAACATAACAAAAGATAAAGTATACATTCAGGATAATAAGCATAAAAGTTTCAAATCTTCAACTAAGACATGCTCGTATAATTACCTCTATCACATTCACACGAAGGACAAGGTTTAGCATTATAATTCAGTCGACAATCAGGATCACACCTTGGTATACTGCACTGAATGCCAAAATTAACTGAAAAATTAAGTAAAAGAGGCACACTGTGAGTTAAAATTTCTAAGCAGTATTTTGTAATACTTAAGATAAAATCAATAATGATAATTTATCTGCACTAATTAATTAATTTTCACTATTCAATGACATAACATGTTCTTCAGCACTTTGTTCACAAAATGTCAAGTGATTCGAAAACTGCATCATCACCTTTAATTTATCCAAACTGAATAACGTTTTGAAAACGAAGCCTCTCTACCGTAAGTACACTAAACAAGCAACCTTCATTCGAAACCTTCCTTTTATACACGGGCCACAGTCTCTACCTCCACTCGAATTGTTTTAAAAGTCCAATTACATTTTTTCTGTTTTCTACGAATCGTATCAAATGGAGTCCCTGCTTACTACGTTTTTAAAAAAACTTTGAAAGGAAGACCATGTCTCTCCAAACTCTCTTATAGTTAGCAGCCGTTTTTTCTTCACTCTCCATGCAATTAGGCCTCCCTACTGAATTTTTTTTTAGGCAATATCTTCAAATATATGATAAACAGTGTTTTAGCTTCTATTGTCAGTAGCCTAAAAAAACCGTTAATCATTCGTAAATGCTATGACTGATTGCAACGGGTACCAAGCTTTTGCTATGAAAAGCCTTCATTTATGTTCTGTCTCAGTGTGAATGGGAAACGAGGCTTATTCTCTCCATCACCTTCATTCTATCACGTGTTTGTACACAAAACACGGGAAATTTCTGTAAGTTATGAACTGATTAACTTTAAATCTTTGATTTAATGTCTGCATAGATTGTGTGTGGCGTACATACTAATATAAGATAGATAAACTCATAGCAGACTCTTGCAAAAACCAATGGATTTTAATATATTCAACCTTAAGAGAATTTATAATGTTTGTAAATCATTTGAAAAGGTAAAACAGAGTTCACCTGCAGGGCATTCACAGGAAGGACAAGGTTTCGTTTTGTAGTTAATTTTACAGAGGCCTTCACATTTCGGTGGACTGCACAAAACACGTGGAGTTTCTGTAAAAGACGAAAATGTAAACTTAATACTAAACTATTATCTTTATATTTCTACTAGTCAGAAAACTTTTAATAAATTCCATTCGTGGTTCTTTGCGGGAACGAGAAGGTAATAATTTATGTTGACATTGACAAGAACATCCCCACATTCAGTTCTGTTTGACAAAATACATTTTTCATTATACCTAATAGACTTACCCTTTAATTTCTATGACTGCGTTTATCTATTAGTGAGTACATACACTCTATAAATGTTTTCCATTCTACCTGAAAATCACAACTGAATTTGATGGTAGGCTTTTGCATTCAGGGTCTAGTATTGAGATAAGCACTTTAGTGCTCGACAATCAAACTTTGTGCATTGACGTTGAATCCATCCCCACCCTAGACTCTGTAATGTGGCATTGTTGTATGGAAATATGCATAGATCTTTGATGGAATATTGCCATGAGGTGATTAGCTAAGAATAGTGCTGAACATACAATTAGTAACCAAACCTTTTAGTTCCAAGTAACTTAAGCAGCGTCCTAAGTTCCACCCAACTAAAATATTTCAAACGACTGCATACCGCACTTACTGAGCTATATAATTCTGAGCGGTTTTACAGCTCAATGGCCCCACTTGATACTTGCAACCATGCAGTCTTGTAGGGAATGTTCTCTTTGCAATTGCTGCACCCAAAGAAATATATTGGATCAGCATACGGTAGAGCGGGATTATTTCTTTTGATGATTTTCTTCCTGTTTATAAAGATCAAGAATGGAGAACATAACACTGTAGTCCTGTTCAACATTATATGCAAAAATCTGATTTGTGAACAGGTAGAACAAATACTTCTCAGCACTTTCTAGCAAAGCTTAGAATTCTGGCTAAGAAGTGATTATTAAACGCTTTTATTCAATCTCGTCCTAGTCAGACTTTTGAATAAGATTTTTTATAATAATATTATTGTTCTTCTGCTTATGAATCACGTCTACTATTCTGAGATTCAAAAGTAACGTTCATCTCTACCGCTGCCAAAGTAGTCCTGACCTACATTAAACTTTCTTCATGATTTTCTCAGCGTAAAATATCCCCTGAATACACTGGAAACTGCAGGATTCCACAAGCCTTATAATTTTACTGTTAAGGGCATTTATTCTCATCTTCAATCCAGCCCACAATAGAAAAAAATACAATTTTAAAAATGAAATCCTCAACGATCTGAGGAGAAAATTATAGATATTGAATTACAGAAAAATACATTAGTTGTATGAATTTGTCTTGAAATCTATTTTATGTTTTTCGAATCTTTATCCCGGTTTCTAAATATCAAATATAAAGGGTTATGTCCAATATCAGAATGTTGATAATCAGCTTCATGAGCATATCTAAAGCATTAATACTTGAGTTTACCTTAATTTAGAAACTTCAAAAGGGATACTGAGAGATATCCTCTTAATTTGGTAAACAATACTTTTTTTTCAATGTGCATTATTTTATTTAGCAAAATGGCAAACACAAAATTTTAAATTATGAAACTTTGAAAACACATCCAGCTAAATCTTATCTAGAAAATACTATAACTGGTCAGGCAGAAACTGTTTTAAATTAAGTTCAAATGTTGCTGCTAAGAATCTCGGAATTTCGATGTATTTTACCCTATTGTCCAATGGAATATTTCGCCAGTTACCAGATAACATTCAACAAAATGCCCCAATTTTGCATGGGGGTTGGCTTAAGGAACTATTACAGCGTGTACCTAACTAAACTCAGTCTAAAGCATTGTTGTTTGTTCCCTCACTGAGAACAATGTTGCTTCACCAACAGGGTATTCCCTTGATATAAGTTGCTAGCAGTTTGTGGTACGTTTAAGTGAATGCCTCGGGATAAGGCTACCACCTTGGAAACCAAAGAGGTAAAATAGCGTATTTTGATGATACAATGCTCATGAGGAAGAACTTGAAAGAACAAATAAATAATAACAAATAATAATATTATAATTCCCTTTATAATTACAGAATTTTGGTGCATTGCACTCCAAGATCAAGGAATAACCTACCTACTACCAAGTAACAATATCTAACTAAATGCAGTATATCAACAGTATGAAGTACAGAGGAGACTTTCCATGAAAGGAGCTTAAATGTTGTGATTTATTATTGCATATCTAACTATATACTAAAGTGTGCTAGAAATTTTTAAGTGAAAATCCTCCGATGGGGAATAATGTTGAACTGGCGATAAATGAAGGATATGCGATTACCTTGAGAACATTCGCAAGAAGGACAAGGTTTTGTTTCATAATTTATGCGACAGCCGGCTCCACATTTGGGGGGACTGCACATAACTGGGAAAAGTCCTGAAAAAATATCTAGATAAAATAATTCTGATATGACTTACGTCTGCTTGAAAATTAAACAAGTTTTTAATACTGTCTACTTTTGAAAAAACTTTGCGTCTGTTAGATATTCTGAAGTATCAGAACCATACATTTTAGTACATATTTTTGGCAAATGAAAATTAAAGGGAATGAGACTCATTTGAAGACCTTATGCTAGGGCTTAGGAATGTACATTAAACACATCCATTCGATAAGCTGAAGATTCGGAATTTGATTCTTGAGCCGATTATATTGATTTAAGTTGTAACATAAAATGTTTGAGAGAATGTTTGGAATAATAAAAGTAAGACTAGATAATTAGTTCTTTCTTTAAAAGTTCAAAAGAGTAAAGTATTAACAGAGGAAAATTCATCACCATTTTAGCGATATCGTAATTTGATAACTTCTTTAAAAAAAATTATGGAATCGTTAAATTATCCATTTACTTTACATAAATAAAATTTCATAGTTGCTTAAAAACTAACGCTAAATGAAATCCTAAAATGCATGAAATATTATTTATGTCTCTTAACTGAAATTGTCTTTAAAGATATATCTTTATACCACAACCTCCCATTTTATATGCCCACTTTTAAAACATAACCTGACCCAGTATCATTTGTTTACCAGCGAGGTGTGTTTAGAAGCTGTATCACAGGAACTTACTTCCCCACACATTTCAAGAATGAAATTCAAATTCCGAAACGACATTAAACCAAATTGCATTACACCAGTACAAATAATCTGCTACTGAAAATAAGCCGCTTTTATCATATATACCTTTGTATCAACTACGTTCATTGAGCAGATTTTCTAAATGACTTCAGTTCATTTGTCATAAAAGAACTAGTTAGTTTATAGAATAAAGCTTCTTGACCAGATTTTTTAAACTGAATTAATTACTGATACATAGTAGTAAATAAAAGCTAATATTACCACAATGTCGCTTTGATGCTACATCTCGTTAAGTCACAATGCTGCACGGACAGAAACAATGGCAAAATATGCCGTTTCATTTTGAAGTCTTTCTCTAAGTGTAATTTTTAGTTTCATAATCATACTCTCATTTGAGAATTACCTCTCGAGCTAAAATACAGGTATTGTCGTCATATTTCTACAACCCTAAACACACCGAGAAGTGAGTGCCATTCTATTGTTTACATAACAAGAAACAATGCTGATTTTCTGTAATTCGAATTACATTCTGACAACCGTAAAATCTAAGTCACACACATTTTAATCAAGCAGGATATTATTTGATTATGTTTTTCAGCATTGCTTACCTTGTCCACATTCGCATGTAGGGCACGGTTTCGAATCATAGTTAATTCGACAGCTTCTATCGCATTCGGGAAAAGCACACATTACGGGTGAGGCATCTGAGAGTATAAAGATTAAATTTCATTTCAATATACATAGAATGTCTCAGATTTTTGGTTGGGGAAATGAGAACATTAATTTCGCTAAAACAGAAGCTGTAGCTGTGCCGAGCTTTAATTTTCATTGTGCTGTATGAAAAATGTCTAAAAATGTTATTACCTGAAGGGCATTCACACGATGGACAAGGTTTCGTGTCATAATTAATGCGGCATCCAACGTCGCATTTTGGAGGACTGCACATAAGTCTTACGACTCCTGCAAAATATCGAGATCAAATTATTGCTTAGGTTAATTATTAAGTTTGCTTGAAGATGAAACAATTTTGTTTTTATAACTGTCTGTCTTTTAAAATTTATTCTACGTTGTCAGTCAATTTTAATTCCAGAATAGTTTCTGAGTAACCAACTACATACTGGGAATCATACGTCTTTCTTACCGTCACTACAGTCACATGCTGGGCATGGTTTTGCATTATAGTTAATACGGCAGTTGTCATCGCATTTCGGTGGACTGCACTGTACTAGCGAAGGGTCTATAAACAAAGGATCTAAAAAGAGGTTGAAAGAGACAATATTAAGCCTTTATATTTCATGAAGTATATCATATTAAAAGAACGTTTCAAGTATAGATTTAAAAAATTAGCAAAGTAAGAGGGAATTATCAGTTAATAATGATGTTAGTAATGAAACATCATGATAACTATAAATTTAACTTACTGTCCATGCACTCGCAAACTTGACAGGAATTCCTATCATTAATGACATTGTGTCGACAACCGGGCTCACATTTCACAGGAGCACACTGTACACCTAAAAGTATTTATAAAAATAATCATACTTACGGAATATGCGGGTGTGTGTTTTTTAATTTGTTCGAAGTTAAGTCGAAAAAGCAATCTTAAATTATTACTATATCACCGGAAGTTTTTGAAAGACTCCCGAAACGGGAAAAATCTATTTACAGCAAAAGTTTTCATAACGTGCGAGTTAGTAAAATTATCTCATTTATTGATCAGAAAATGTTTTCTTTGTTGCAAGGTTTTCAGTTAGATTTAGGTAAGGAATAGAAATGAATTATCCGTTATTAAAATCCCACTCTCCGTTCTTCTGAACCAGGTTGCAAGTAACTTAAAAGAAAAGAGTACACTACTGCATATTTTCTTAAATTTTCTTCGCAGTGGAAAGCACTTTTAGTACAGTAAATTCAATTATTTTTATGCTTGTCTTTAAGACTGATTAGCGGTAAGAAATCTAATTCATAAATAACATGTATATATTTGGTGAGAGGGATCAATAAAACTTAAAAGTAGTATTGCATTATATAAGCTCTAGACAGCAGTCGCAAAGAACACTATTTAGTTTAGGGATAAGACATTAGATTAAGTTAAAAGAAAAACTCAAAATAAAAATTAAACGTTAAATGAATTATCTTTTAATTCTTGCAATGCCTTCACACTGATAAAGTAATATCAGGTTGGGATTGGTGGCAAGGCTCGGGCCTAGGGACCCATGTTTTAAAGGAGGGGCTCAAAGGGTCTGATAATTGTATACGAAAATCGTCTTAAAACTTGCGCTTTTGTTTTTAATTTTATCTTATATGGTATTAAATGTGATATAACTTGAAAACTTGATTATGAATATGCTTAAGACAGAAAAGATAACTACAAATAGTGTTTCTTGATTACTTTTTAAAAACGTTTGCATTTTTTGGCATAGTAAAAGACTTCTTTAACGAATAGATGTTTACCGCGAAATATAATAATCCACCAAGCCAAAATTCCTAAGTACTTTTTCCAAATTCTTGTTGCACTAAGCCGCAGTACTATGATCGTACTTGATTTGCTTGCTGAAGTTCACCAGATTTTATTGTATTTTTCTAGTAGAAAATGGGCAAGTCAAAAATTTAAACTACGTTTGTACTTCAATATTTTATTTTCTTCCAACGGGGCTGTAACTTTCCCCGAGGACATTTTGAGCATTCACACCGCCAGTTTCGAATGATATTTCATTAAGGAGGGGGGGGGGTACCCAATGAGGAAACCGGCTGTGCTCCCTATGAGGGAACAACATGAGAACATCCAAGCCTTAGCCAACTATTCCTTTTTTAACTGTAAAATTTCTGATATCGAGGAAAGTGCACTATTTGTTTCTTTTCCCCTTGCAAACTAGGAGAGTGGGTAATGGAGTCCTAGAGAAATGATGTGCACAAGGCTCCAGAATATCTTATTCATATACTGAGAACTAGGTTTATCTTTCCCCCTTTACTTTATCTATGAAACCGCATACACTTTTGAATATCTGGAAAAACAAATAGCCGACCCGGGCAGGAATCTGCTTTCCAATGTTATTAAGATTCTACATAGTATGGTCATCAATGGAGCAAAATTTAAGCATTTTTACATTTACGATGTTACAGATAATTTATTTTATATTTAATCTCATGTACTTACTTGTCTCACATTCACAAGTTGGACAGGGTTTAAGTTCATTATTTATGCGACAGCCTGGACCACATATTGGTGGAGTACACTGTACAGATGAGTCTAAAGTTGATTAAACAGATTACTGTTATTTTGAGAAATATAACTTCATTATAAATGTAGGTTTACAGAAAGGGGACAGTTTATATTTTCTTTCTTGAAACTTTTGTTTCATTTAAAGGGCATTCTTACAAAATGATAATCCACAGTTTTAAAAAAAAAATCGGTTATAATTTGCATCGATTTGTGCAAATGATAAAAAAACTCAACATCCCTGAAAACTGCACTATGAATTGAAAATGCTACCAAATCCCTATGTGTCGGAGTCGCACTTCAGCAACGCTTTTTCCTTGAGAAAACAACTACTGAAGCAAAAGCTTTTTCAAAGCAGAGTACGGATAGTGATACATCGATGCCGAATATTTTAAAGTAAAGCCCCTACTGATTGATTTCACTGGTAGTAAAAGTCATAGTATATCTAAGAAGTTGGATGATCGATATATAAGACAAAATGCAAGGTAAACCCTCTCGGGGGAGGAGACGCAGTTGCAAATATATACACCTCCAGCGTACCTAGCAGCACTGGACCTATCTCCGTCTTGGCTATGGGCTCCCTTAGCAAGGCACAGTCAATAAGTACAGACTACATTGGAGAGAAACGAATTTCAACAATTCTTTTGGAATTCTTTTTCCTCAAGCGTATTTATCAGCTGTGCCGATCAACTTCAAGCACTCTTTTGTAACGCAGTTTGTGACAGACGATTTTTCTCTCCGATGTGGGCTGGATGACTGCACTATGTCAGTCACCAGTAAAAATTTAGAAGAATTGCCTTTTTGGAATTCTTTTCTTTTCCCGCATTTGTATGGATGTTCGCAGCACGTCCATTTCTTAAAAAAGAACTATGATAAGAAATCAATTCATCCCACTTCCCACCTGATCACATTTCCATCTACAGTGAGAATATAAACTTGAAAAATTATGTGTCTCAACATAATATCTTACATATTTTAAAACAAGTATTCTGCAATTTTGAGTAAGGTTTAAGGGTTGAATATTTTAATAAATTTCCGTGTTTAATGACAAGAAAATGTTTGTAGTATCGTTATTACCTTCTTAGCATTGAATTTCTCGTATGTACTAACCTATTCCGGGCGAATCCTGCGCGTAAGCTAAAGAACATATTTTTGAGGTACAACAGTATTGTTTTACGATACTTGATCGAAATGATTTTCCATTTCTGCCTTCAACATTTTGAAATATAAACTGATTCGATACTTAGGATCATATTTAACTTAATATACAGTAGAATATATATTTTAAATGATGATCTTTGATAAAAGAGAGCTTCATCACGCGTGCATATTGAGATTCAGTTTATTACATACTATGTTAATATTACATATTAGTTAATCTTTTTAGATGACAATCAAAGATACGCTTTCCTGTGGGCTTTAAAAATTATAGAGATTTAATGAAAAATGTTCAACTGTTCTTACAGAATTACACTATTATTTGAATGATACTAGCGTGTGTGTAAGTGTACAACTCATATTTCCCACATAAAAAATATATACGCTTATGTCATTGATTTATTTTACAAAATGTGTAAATTTCATGCAGTAATGAAACATCATGATAAATATAAATTTAACTTACTGTCCATGCACTCGCAAACTTGACAGGAATTCCTATCATTAATGACATTGTATCGACAACCGGGATCACATTTCACAGGAGCACACTGTACACCTAAAAGTGTTTATAAAATAATCTTACTTATGGAATATGCTTGTGTGTGTGTGTGTTTGTTTGATTTAATCCATTAAGTCGAAAAAGCAATCTTAAATCATTACTATATCACTGGAAGTTTTTGAGACTCCCAAAACGGGGAAAATCTATTTATAAAGAAGGGTACTTTTCAGTAAGCGGGACGCCATTTGGCACCAAATATAAATGTCGCCAAGTCATTGCCCATCATAAATGTAAGAATGGGAAATATGACAGAATGTCTTGTCGTGGAAAATGATTTTATACGTACAAAAATTATACTATAAATACAAATAAAAGGACAAAATTTAATTTAGAAAGCAGTCAGGAAATTGCAAACATCTTCCAGCGTTGCAGAAAACTTTTCAGTTTTTGAATACATACGACGCCACATGAATTCTATCAAGTACGATTGTAGATGGTGGCGAGTAGTACTCCGATGGCGTTTATTATGCTATTTCGCACTACCCCATAATCGCTCAACCGTTTGGGTATGAGATCCAGTTTCTAGGTTCACGAAATTATATTAGTGGTTGACAGTGAAATGTTCATAGCCGGATTCATAGCCAGATCGTAAAATCCATCTCAGTTTATGCGCAGAACAAATAAGCTTCGGAAAGAAAAAAATTAATTGAAAACGGCGAGTCACGATGTTTGTCGCGTGAAAGGCGGTAAAAGTTGAAATCCTTGGCGAGCGGGCGAAAAATTTTGCGTGGCGTCCCGTTAACTGCAGGACTTGGCGACATTTACATTTGGCGCCAAGTGGCGTCCCGCTAATGGATAAGTACTATAAAAATTATAGGCCGTCACTATGTAAGTTCTTTTTGAGGCAGTGTCGCGATCATGAAGTTTTTGAGACAATGCCTCAAACACTTCTTACAGAACTACCCTATTATTTGAATTGTTCTAACATGCGTGTAGGTATAGCACTGATATTTCCCATATAAAAAATATAGAAGCTTAAGTCATTGATTGATTTTACAAAATATGTAGATTTCAAGCAGTAAGGAAACATCATAATAGATATAAATTTAACTTACTGTCCATGCACTCGCAAACTTGACAGGAATCTTTATCATAAATGATATTGTGTCGACAACCGGGCTCACACTTCACGGGAGCACACTGTACACCTAGAAGTAAAGAGTAAGAAACGATTACCCAGAAAAAAGTGATCATTACATACTTTCTTCCGATTTTAATGAAGGTTTTTATATGTGTTAGTAAATTTTTCTCGTGGTTGGGTGTAAAACTCTTGGATGGTAAAAGTGAGATATAAACGTAGGATGTAAAACTCCTGATCAGGTATATGACGGTTATAAAATACCGTTGGTATTCAGGGTTAACCAAATCTATAGGAACTAAAATCTAAAAAATTGCCTCACAACATTCAGTTTTATTATTGCTGGAATAGCATGGTATTTCATATATTTGTCTGATAATAAAGGTTAAGGGGAAGAATATGGTTGATTGATAATGAATAGGATAAATAAAGAGATGGAAACAAACATAACATGAAGATTTCATATATTACCAGCCTGAATTGCGATTTTCCAGCTTTTCCGTAGCAAAAGGTGACCGCATTCCTCTTGAAACCAACCAACGATATTAATTTTTCTGCTCTCTAACCAGGCCAGTGGCTCGTGTCTCGGTGAAATTTAACGTATATATAATTTGTATGTGCGTGTGTATTTCTGTATAGAGTTACCTTATCTAAACAAATCTATAAAATATAGATAAGTGATCGTAATCTGAAGTCTTTCTAAACCAGTCTCTAAGAGTTAATATTCAAAACAATTATAAGTATCAACATATTTTAAAAATTCAAAATTGAATACCTTATTCAAAGTTCATAAATTAAATTCTGTATACACATTTAACACTTTATAAAAAAATAAATTTCAATTAATATTACACGCAATGAATATGACAGTTTCTGTAACTCATATGAATCAATAGGACAATATATATAAAGCATACACCATTGCAATATTCATTTTACCAGAGTTATATTTAATCTGTAAAGGCTATTGAGGAATGTAACACAGAGCTCGATGTAATTGTAAAGCGAGTTATCAAAGTTAAAAAAATAAGTGTAAAACTTAATACTTGCATTCACAAGCTGGACATGGAATAGCTTCATAATTGATCGTACAGCCTTCACCGCATTTTGGTGGACTACACATTATCGCATCTCTAGCTTGAACCACTGGAAAAGAAAAAAAAAGTTAATACTGTGAGTAAAATTTTGTAATGTAATAATTATAAAATCAATATGCCTGTTTGAGTATTCTGTAACAGAATTTTCCCGTATCTTTAATAAAAGATAATTAATTTATGAATGCTAGAAGGAACAGAATAAAACACACCAAACTGAGCATAAAAAGCAAACTTTCAAGTTATACTTGAAGTTGGAGCCATTTCTGCCAACACTTCCAAATCTCAAGCACAGATGCTCTTGTGAGGTAGGTCTAGAGAAGTACAGATGCACGTTTTTACCCTTTCATTAATTTTGCGAGCTAAAAGTATTTTTTTACGGTTAATAGTTTCAGAAGAAAAAAATAAAAAGATCTTATTATGTAATAATCCAATGGGGATTTGTGAGATAGATACTTCAAAGGTATTTAGTTTTTATTTCCTATTCCTTTCATATCATAACGTGAAATAAGATATGAATGTAGAAAGCTTTTGGTTCCGCAAAAAATTTAACAAAATTTTCCAAAAGTTGCAGTTTTTAAGTTTTCAGTTCAGACTTTTTCTTAATTTTACAGAAATAAGTGTTGACAAAGTATGCATGTCTTAAGATTCAAAACATCAAGCCAGAGTTAATAGTCCAGAGTGCATGGCCGACGAAAAGTAGGTTTGGTTTGGGGCGCTACGGTCATTTTTTGCTACACGAGGGCTAATTAGACCGGGTCCTACTATTTAAAGCCGATTCCGAACGGCTACAAACATCCATGCCAAGAGTGGAATTTGAACCCACAGACTCTGGTACCGAAATCTGGCCTCTGGTACTCTGGCCCTAGCCATTCGGCCATCGTCCGGCGACGAAAAGTAGGAAGATAGTAAGATAAGATTTCTCGAGCTGGAGATTTCTGGGGGGCAAAACCTTAAATATTCTTTTATTATATCTTTAATAATTCTAGGGTTAATCTTTCCTAAGAATCTTTTTCCAGGACCCCCGTCAGCTCTTGTTAATGTTGTAAGATAAGGCCTTCTTGTTAATGTTGAGGCTGTTATTGTTACGTTGTTCTTTCTTATTGTATTAGTATATATTGTTTAGAACTCCTGGCAAAATTATTTACTTAAAAATAATTTATGAGCAATTAAAATTTATAATTATTTTTGCGTTGAAAAATTAATCTAAGAGATATGATATATGTTTAGCGTATAATATTTACTTAATAAAGAAATCAATAACATATATTATTATTTTATTATTATGTAAATGTTATAAGATATTTTGGCATTAATATGTAAATCTAACAGATTTACGAATTGATTTGCTCTTAACATTTTTCAGTATTTTCTTATATCTAATTACCCAGTGAAAATAAGAACCATCGGCAAGATATAAAATTTCATATAAGATTACTAACTTCATTGACTCGTAGTGAATAAATGGCAACAGTTTATATTCATTCTCTATAACTGAGAAAAAGCTCGTTTAAATTTTTAGCTGTCACTGGATATAAGCTTGAATTGTTATCATATACTTTGTTTAAAGCTATCACACTTCATCATTTTATCCTCGAACTGAAAAACTAATATTTAATAGCTGTACAATGGAGTTACAAATGCATAACAAAACACACTGTAAGAAAATCCACTTTTTTTTTAACGATGATCGCTAATCCAATTTATGTATGTCACTTTTTAGATTTATTTTAATCTCATTGTGTTTTAAAATAATCAGTTTTTGTGAAGGATAAAAATAGCACTTACGCTCTTCGCACTCGCATGATGGACAAGGCTTTGTATCGTAGTTTATTTTGCATTCTGAACTACAAGACAGAGGAGCACATTGCACTTCTAGAAAAACTATTTAAAAAAAAGACAATTATAAAATTATTCTGCTCAGTAATTTAAGATCAACAGTTTACTCTTAATTAATGTATTATTTTCATAGTATTTTTTTTCTTTTCGCTGGTTGATGTGTGTTTGAAATAGTGTGCAATTATTGTTGCTTAGGGTCCAATTAATTTACGTTTTTATCAGTGACGTAGCGAGGGGGGCAAGGGGGTTCTATGATGCCTCGGGCGCCACTCGCAGTGGGTCGCCAAATGGTCCTTTTCACTAATTCTATATATTATATTACTATATGTTTTTCGGAAGGGGGGGGGGTCCAAAAAGGTATCGTGCCCCGGGCGCCAGTTATGCTCGCTATGTCACTGATTTTTATTATGTTCCTTTTCGGATAGGAAAAGTAAGACAGTTTGAAAATAGTAAGTATTGCTTTATGATGATGCTCAGCGATACAAATTCTTCCGAGGGGAACTTTTTGTAAGTATTTGGGTTTTATGTTAAGAAAACCCAGAAAGCGTACTGCAACACCACTGCAAAACCCAGGAGTTCCAGCTAAGCATCTCAGCAACCGCAGCTGCATGTTAATAGTTTGTGACCACTTAGCCGAAACGTAGCATCTGTCAAAGAAAAAAAAAGAACTTTTTCATTCGCTAAAGGATTTCAATGTTGATAGTTATGGGTTCGTTCAGTTATGACTTTATGTTACTTTGTCAAAAATAGCCAAGTATGCCTTATGGTCTGTTTGAAGAAAAGTGAACTCCGTTTGGTTTTGTTTGGAGCGCTACGGTCAACTTTTTGCTACACGAGGGCTAATTAGACCGGGACCTACAGTTTAAAGCCGATTTCGAACGGCTACAAACATCCATGCCAACAATGGGACTCGAACCCACAGGATCTGAACCGAATACCAGCGCCCTAGCCATTCGGCCATCTCCTGGCCAAATTCCATTTGGAATGGTTATCTTACTGTAATAACCCGTTTAAATACGCCAGTTTGGTGAGGGTATTAATTTTAACCCTAAACATTTTAAACATGATACTCACACCACTGTAGAATGTTAAAAGTCAAAATGTTATTCGACTCGATGATTGCCTCTTGCGACAAATAAATAAATTAATAAATAAATAAATAAAATTTTTAAAAAATCAACGTAAGCACAAATTGTACTCGTATGGTGAAATGCTTTGTTTCCCCCGCAATCAAAGAAAGGTACATATAATTTTTACAGTAAGACTTTGTGCCCTCATTTATTGCACTTAAAAAGTAATAGATAGATAGAACCAGGGCCCGATTTAGAAAATTCTTGACTATAGGCACAACTCGGGATGGGGGCCCCCCTAACACTGATGTGGACATAAAATTTCCAAAACTGACGCACAAAAAAAAAATCATGAATCATTGTGAAAGTACCATTTTACCAAGAATTGGCTATTTGAAGCGTAGAAGCCTAGAACATTATCAAATAACAAAAAGCAATACATCATATTAACTTCATCATTAAAACACCAATGCAATGCAACCAGAAAAACTTATTAATCCCTTATATACACTATAACATACATATGATGAACCAATCAATCAAATTTGAAAGGATATATAAAAAAATGCTATAAAAAAGGTAAAATTTAAAAAAAAATTGAATCTGGAATTTTCTTTTAAAATAAAAATTTTGGGGGGGCCCCAATTTTCGGGGGCTACTAGGCCCAGGCCTACCGGGCCTAATGGAAAATCAGGGCCTGGATAGAACAATTAATTTTTTTGCATGGAACGTCATCAATTGATATGTTAAAATACGGAATTCAAATGTAGTGTTATCGCTTCTACAACATTAGTAAAACAGGATGTTGAATGAGAGTGTCAACTTTATGAAATGTTTCCCGTGTTCGAAACATATATTTAAAAACACCATCTGGGGAAATTACACTATTTTAAGCTATTATAATCAGTCAATCAATTATGTCGGCATAAATAGAAGAGAACTGGGTAAAAATAGAGAAAAATAGCCTAAAGTCGAACTCTTAACTGCAGTAATTTTGATAATGGCTTTTACAATGAATGTCATTATTTTGAACTTGAATAAATAAAAATGTATACCGGGTGAGTCATAAATTCGTGCAAAGTTTAAAAATTCGTAATAAAAGAAGTAATGCTCGGAAAAAATTTTCTATTTGTGCCAAAGGATCAGAGGGATATTGGATTTTTTTTCCATGTAAAAAAAAAGTAACCGAAAGAGGGCGCTCACATGTCATACTGAGACTTTTATGCAAATCATGCAAACACAGACAGATTCTCAAACAGATCACAATAACATGAGACTGTGCATTTATTTTAAAGTAACAGATGTTTAACATTACAACCAGCACAAGGTGAGTGAGGCGCGTCACTACACCCATTAAAGCGGAGTTCCCATCGATGGCAACAACTGTCTATCGAATGGCATTTTTCAGTTCCACCAAAGTTGTTAGGGAGCCCCGGTACACACGAGACTTTAAGTATCCCCTCAACCAAAAATCTGCCGGAGTCAAGTCTGGAGATCGTGAGGGCCACTGAATCTTACAACCGATACTTATCACTTGGTATTCGGTGAAAGATTCCAACAGGAACGTCTTGACATCACGTGAAATGTGGGGCGGGGCACCATCCTGCATGAAAGTCCTGCAAAGGTAACGCATGTTTTTTCTGCAATGCAGGCTTAACGTGATCATGCAAAAGTGTATGATATTGTGCTGCAGTGACTGTACAGGTTATCAAGCCGGATACGAGACAAGGCTCTTCAAAAAAGAAAGGGCCCAAAATAAAAGACGCGGTGAAACCACACCAAGCAGCCACATGAGGAGAATGCAGTGGCTGGCTCAGGTACTCACGAGGGTTTGATGTCGCCCAGATACGACTGTTTTGCGTATTAACGTCACCATGCAGTGAAAAGTAGACTTCATCTGTTCATATGACGTTCAGCAACCAATTGTGGGTTACATTCCATTTGTGCCAGAGCCCATGTAGCAAAGCCCATGCATCTGTACCTCCCAGTAATAACTGGTGAAGTGCCTTAATTTTGTACGAATACAGATTCAACACACCGTGAAGAATACGTCGAATCGAAAGTTCCGGAATCCCCATTCTTCTCCCAGCTTCACGAGCACTGCTACTCCCTGTTGATGTCTCGGCTGCCAAATCTTCCATGACACTTGATACAACATGGACGCGGTCCACGCCCAAGGATGGTGTTGAGTCTTGACGCTCCTAGGGGCCGAACGCTCCCCCTCGCAATCACGTGATAGCCTCTGTTGCTATCACCCCGCCAGTTGTAGCTCGCCGTCCACAGGCGAAGGTTGTCGTTACACAGTATGGTCTGTGTTAAATAATTGTTAATCGCAGTATAGTCTGCGTTGGTCTTGCCATAGGGCAAAATACTATTTACTTGTTATGTTTGTTTTGTGTTTGTGAATAAAACCCCTAAAAGACATTGCTATTTTGATTAGAAAATTTATAGAACATACAGTCCAACATCGACGGATCATCTGGTCCGTGTCGCCAGGAGAGAATTTAGCAAAATAGTTGGAAATAGTATCTTGTAAGGACTTATAGATAATAGTCAACAGGACAAGTAAAGAAAGTCTAGCCGCTATTAATTGTCAACGAGGTTGTCTAAAGGGGCAAATTACAAAAATTCAAAATTATCTAGATGAACCTGGTACAAAGGACACTTTAGTGTGTGAATCAAAACTGGACAATGTACGAAAATTAGTAGTGAAATTAGAAGAAATAAAACTACAATACTTCACTGTCGTAGAAGATGATGATGAATTGCAACCTCTACAAACAGCAGTTATGGAATTAGAGGATCAATGTGAAAATCTAGCGGTAAGTCTCAAAAGACTCCTATTATCCTCTAAGAATTCATCTAATGATAATGTCAATAATACAAATAAGACAGAAAATATAAATATTAAATTACCAGATATTCCATTACCAAAATTTTCTGGACAATACCAAGATTGGTACACGTTTAAAGAACAGTTTGAAACATTAATTGATGGTAATAGCAAGTTAAATGACTCTCAAAAGTTATATTATTTAAAAGCGAGTTTGAGCGGAAGTGCCATGGATATTGCAACATGTAGTGATTCATATTTATCATGATTGGAGGCTCTCAAGGAAAGATTTCAAAACAAAAGAATGATAGTAAATAGTCATTTCAATGAAATACTTTCAATAGAAGCCAATACACATGAATCGGCCAAAAATTTAAGAGCCTTAATACACTGCTGGCCACCCAAATTGCAACACCAAGAAAGACAAGCGATATCACAACAAAATTTATTTTGTAGATAACATGTTGGCCAAGTATCAAACGATTAAATTTATAGACTTCTGTGAAGTGTGGTTCCTGCTAAAATCAGTAGCTAGAGTAGCCGCTATTGTTGGAGATCACCGCTGCCACACGCCTCGGCATTGATTCAAAGAGACTTTGGATGAGTTCTTAGGGTACAGCAGACCAAGCAGCTTCCACACGTTGCCAAAGTTGATCTGCTGTGGCAGCTGGGGATGGAATCTGGGTCAATCGTAGAGCAACCATGGACCACATGTTTTCTATCGGTGAAAGATCCGGAGAGCGAGGCGGCCAGGGAAGCAATTCAATCTGGCGATTGACGAAAAACCGTTGGACAATGCGTGCCACGTGTGGTCGCGCATTATCCTGTTGAAATATGGCTGTGGGCAAGCTCTGAAGGTAAGGAAGGACAACTGGCTCCAACACCTCGGAGATGTAGCGCTGGCTGTTTAAAGTACCGGCAATGCGTACTAGAGGTGTGCGAGAGTGATATCCAATACCGCCCCATACCATAATACCCGGTGCAGGACCAGTGTGGCGGTGCATAACGCAGCTGTTCAGCATCCTCTCTTCACGGTGTCTCCAGACTCGAATGCGACCATCGTGGTGTTGCAGACAGAAGCGTGACTCGTCAGTAAAGACAATTTCATTCCATTCTGCAGTCCACATCCTTCTGTCATCGCACCATTGTCGGGGGAGACGTCTGTGGTTCTGCGTCAAGGGTAGACAAAGCAATGGACGTCTTGCGGACAGACCACTCTGCTGTAAACGGCGTCGAATGGTACGTGCAGACACTGGATGATGCGTTACAGACTGCATGTGCTGTGCTATGGTTCGTGATATGACTGAGCGATCCGTCACTGCCATGCGCACAATTTGCCTGTCATCACGTGAAGTGGTGCGCTGAGGTGGATGTGATCGAACACGCCGGTCCGTCGTACCCTCCTGCATCCAACGATCACATATCCGCATTACAGTTGTTTGGTTTCGTCCAACACGACTACCGATTTCCCTGAAAGATAATCCACAATCTCGGTAGGCCACTATCCTTCCTCTGTCGAACTCGGATACTTGATCAAAAGATGATCGCTGTTTTCGACGAGGCATAATTGATCGTTTTTTTTTTAAAAACCACAAGAAAAACACAATTGCCGAACTTGAAATAGTCGAAATCTCCAAGCCTTAAATAGCGCTTTGAAGTGGCGCCACGGGCGCGCGTGATGTGCGTCTGCGCTGAAATTCTAATCATTTGCATATCTCACCCCCGCTAATGCATGTTGTAAATTTCATGTTATTTGCATGTTTCCTTCAGGGTGTTGCATTTACAGTGGCCAGCAGTGTAGATAATTGTCAAAAGCACATTAGAGCTCTAAGAACAATAGGATTAGAGATTAATAAGTTTTCAGAAGTATTATTAATAAATATAATGATTAAGAAACTAGATAAAGAAACTAGAAAACAATTTGAACTTAGTCTAATGTCTACAGAGTTACCAAAATGGAATGAGTTTATTTTTTACAAAAGCGTTGTTTAATTTTGGAAAATTTACAGCAGGATGTAAACATGTATGTGAAACCTAAGTCTGCCTTTGATCGAAATCCGAAACAAAAATCGTTGTTTATGAAATCCAACAATTCTACTCATAACAATGTATGTGTTTTATGCAAAATGCATCATCCTATTTTTAGGTGCAACTCTTTCTTAAAACTTAACGAACGTGAGAGATATGACTTTGTAAAAAGAAATAATCTTTGTCTAAATTGTCTGAGCAGTCAACACAAAGTCGCAAAATGTCTTTCAGCCCGTTTCTGTTCTGTTTGTGAGGATAAACACCACTCCCTGCTGCATCGCAGGTCAGAGGTAAGGGAGGCCACCCCCCAGTCAGGGGGGAATAATTCTTCGTTGGCACATTCGCCTACTATAGTAACAGAAGATAAGAATCAAGGGGCTACGGCTAGCGATGATCAAAGGTCACAGACCTTCTGTACCGGTACCCTGGAAAATCGCAGGAGAAAAAGTGTACTTCTCTCCACTTGCATTGTATATATCGAGAGCAATTATGGGAAAACGCTTCCTGCCCGTGCTATTTTGGACAGCGGCTCACAATCTTCCCTTATCAGTACAGAATTTGCGAATTTGCTAGGAATTAAGAAAGATAAGAATAGTGTCGTAATTTCGGGTATCAATAGTAGCAGAACAAACTTGCGCTCCAAATTAACTGCTAATATTTCTAATGGAGATGGATCGTTTAGAAAACAAATGGATATCTTAGTTATATCCAAAATAACTGATCTGATTCCATCATATCACATGGATGTAGCAAAATTGAGCATTCCTACAGATATAGTGCTGGCTGATGCAAACTTTGGGACGCCAGGAAAAATTGATGTTTTAATTGGGCCTGAAATATTTTATGAAATAATGCAAGCAGAAAAATATTATCTCTCTAACCTTACGTTTCAAAAAACAGTTTTTGGCTACATCGCCAGTGGTTTAGTAGAGGGACCGTCCGACACCGAGCAGTATTGCGGTTTTACTCAAGAAATAGATAACTTAGAAGATACTATTAAACGATTTTGGCATTTGGAAGAGGTAGAAGTAGATCAACGATATCTCAGCACCGAAGAGCAGTTCTGCGAAGAACACTTCGTTAAAACTTACAAAAGAAATCAGGAAGGGCGCTATATAGTTAAAATGCCTCTTAAGGAAGAAACATCAAATTTAGGAAATTTGAGAAAGGTTGCTGAAATAAGATTAGAACAATTGTGGAAGCGACTTGCAAAAAATCCGGCAATGTTAGCCCTTTATAAAGATTTTATGCAAGAATATGAAAGCCTGCATCATATGAAAAAGATTCACGACAAGAGCGATGTTAATTGTTATTATTTACCTCATCACGGAGTGTATAAACCAGAAAAGTCGTCTACAAAACTTCGCGTAGTCTTTAACGCATCGGCTCTCACAACTACTGGAAAGTCGCTAAATGACATTTTAATGAAGGGAGAAGTAAAAGAAGATTTTTATGATATCATGATTAGATTTAGGAAACATAGGCTTGTTTTTACCACTGACATTGAAAAGATGTATCGGCAAATTTTAATAGATCCCGAGCAGAGAAAACTTTTAAGAATATTGTGGAAAAAGGGTAAAGACGATCCGGTAGATACCTATGAACTGCAAACCATTACGTATGGAACTGCAAATGCTCAATTTTTAGCAGTTAGAACACTCAAACAACTTGCATTAGATGAAGGTGAAAGATTTCCTCTCGCAGCTGCAGTCATCTCTACAGACTGCTATATGGATGACATATTGTGAGGAGCGGATAACTTAGAAGAAACGAAAGAGCTTCAATCCCAACTGATTGACCTTCTGAAATCTGGTGGAATGAAATTGCATAAGTGGAATGCCAATAGTTTGGAGTTATTGGCTAATATCGCAAATCATGATAAGAATTACTCTTTCGCATCCTCAAATGAGACTAAAGCACTGGGAATTTTATGGAAACCAGATTTGGATGTGTTTTTATTCCAAGTGACTATGGGACAGCCAGATAGAATAACCAAGAGAACTGTCCTTTCGGATTTGGCTCGGATATTTGATCCACTTGGCTTGATTGGGCCCGTGATAGCAAAGGCCAAAATATTCCTTCAAAAATTGTGGCTTCAAAAACTAGACTGGAATGACCCTCTTCCTGAGCATCTAGCACAATCTTGGACTCAGTTTACAGTAGCGTTAAAAACTATAGAATATATACATATAGACCGCTACATATTACTTCCAGATGCCCAAAAAATAGTTTTCACGGGTTCGCCGATGCTTCGGAGGCAGCATACGGAGCAGTAGTATACGTCCAGTGCTTCAATTCCTCACATATTGCCTCCAAGCTCCTAAGCAGCAAGTCTCTAGTGGCACCACTTAAGACAGTTTCCATTCCAAGATTAGAGCTTTCGGTATGTCTTCTATTATCAAAACTTACAGTACACATACTTCATTCCTTGAAATTGCAAATACCTGAAGTATATCTATGGAGCGACTCCACCATTGCTGTAGCATGGATAAAAACGCCAGCCCATCAGTTAAAGACCTTTGTGGGAAATCGTGTGGCCAAGATCCAACGGTATAAAGCTAAGTTTAAGTGGAAACATGTGTCAACAAGCGACAATCCAGCTGATATCATCTCTCGAGGCTTGGATCCGAATGAAATTTTGGAAAATAGAATGTGGTGGAAGGGACCAGAATTTCTTACACAAGACTCCCATTTTGATGGTTCCATTGACTTACCTTCGACAGACGATGAGGACATTCGAAAAGAAATGAAAGACATGTCACCTGTCTTAACAACCACTGAGACTTCAGCTGACTTTATTGACTCTAGTGAACTGGAAAATATTTCATTAATTTTACAAACTAATGACTTTCTACCAAAATTACTAGAACTGACCAATAATTTTGTTAAGCTAATTAGAATTTTAAGTTTTATTTTCAGGTTTATTAGCAATAGTAGAAAGGGTGCCAACCGAACATGTGGACCTCTTACGGCAAGAGAACTTAAAGAAGCAGAAAACTTTCTCATTAAATATGTTCAAAATTATGCCTTTTCAAGAGAAATTAGGCTCTTACGGGAAGCAAAAAACGTCCCAGGTAATAGTAAATTACGCTTCTTAAATCCCTTTTTAGATGAAGACGGAGTCATTCGTATAGGAGGACGTTTGCAAAATGCTAATTTAAATTTTAACGCTAAACATCCAGCGGTATTACCGAGTAGTCATAGACTTAGTGAGTTGATTTTTGAAAGCCTTCATAGAAAACTCCTCCACGTAGGACCTCAGGCACTCCTAAGTCATGTTAGGCAAAAATATTGGATTTTAAATGGTAGATCGGTTGCCCGAAAAGTTACTCATAATTGTGTTATATGTTTTAAGAACAAACCAGTAGTAAGTAATCAAATAATGGGAAATCTTCCGTCAGAACGCGTAACCCCAAATCCCCCCTTTTTAAATTGTGTAGTTGATTTTTGTGGTCCGTTCTTAATTAAATATAGAAACCAAAGGAAGGGGACTTACAGAAAGATTTATGTAGCAATATTTGTTTGCCTAGTTACAAAGGCCATTCCTTTAGAAGTTGTCTCGGACCTTAGCTCGAACGCGTTCATAGCCACTCTCAAAAGATTTTTTGCTAGAAGAGGGAAAAGCTCCACCATTATGTCTGATAACGGGACAACATTTGTAGGAGCAAACACCGAATTAAAAAGGTTGCATAACTTAGTAAATAAGCCAAATGAAGCCCTTGCTCACTATTTGTCATCTGAATCTATCAATTGGAAATTTATACCCCCTCGATCACCGAATTTTGGCGGATTATGGGAAGCGGGGGTAAAATCGTTTAAATACCACCTCAAAAGAACTCTAGGTAATGCCAAAGTTACTTTGGAAGAGTTTTTAACTATTAGCACTGAAATAAGGGGTATTTTAAATTCCCGACCTTTGTTCCCATTATCCAATGATATAAATGATTTGGAAGTACTAACCCCAGCTCATTTCTTAATTGGTCGTCCAATAGACTCCCTATCAGAGCCTGGACTCATAGAAATAGCCGATAATAGACTAATTAGGTGGCAAAGAGTTGTCAAAGTAACTCAAATTATTTGAAGAGAGGGCATCGGGACTACCTCCATCATTTGCATCAAAGAAAAAAATGGATGTTTCAAAAGGATAATGTAAGGGAGGGTTGCATGTTTCTTTTAAAGGAAGATAATTTACCTCCTTACAAATGGGCTCTAGGAAGATTCGTAGAAATTATACCAGGGAGAGATAAAAATATCAGAGTTGTACAAATCAAAACCCCTTCAGGTATTATGACCAGGTCCATATCTAAAATTTGTGTACTTCCTATTAATGATCATCTTCAAGCCTAGTATTAATTGTATTTATGTGTCCTTGTACCCCTTTTTTATCATGTTTAAGAATGTTACGTATAATGTTTTAATGCACCAAAGGACTTTCTTAGTTTATATTATTTTCAACGATTGCATTGAAATTATATGATTTGTGTTTCGTAATTTGCATCTTTATATAATAGATTATATGTAAGGTATTCATGTTAGGAATTGTTTTTTATTGTACATATGTCTCAATTTAGAAATTTAGTATTTAGATTATGTTCATTGTTCTAAATAAGTTGAATGTTAAAACATGTCAACGCGGGGCGGTATGTTGCGTCTTGACGCTCCTAGGGGCCGAACGCTCCCCCTCGCAATCACGTGATAGCCTCTGTTGCTATCACCCCGCCAGTTGTAGCTCGCCGTCCACAGGCGAAGGTTGTCGTTACACAGTATGGTCTGTGTTAAATAATTGTTAATCGCAGTATAGTCTGCGTTGGTCTTGCCATAGGGCAAAATACTATTTACTTGTTATGTTTGTTTTGTGTTTGTGAATAAAATCCCTAAAAGACATTGCTATTTTGATTAGAAAATTTATAGAACATACAGTCCAACATCGACGGATCAGATGGTCTGCCACTTCGTGGACGATCCCCTAAACTCCCCGTTTCCTCAAAATGTCGTACTAAATTTAGTATCTCATTCAATGAAATAGAGCTTTCTTGCGCCTTCAGTCCTTTCTCCATGCGAAACTTTCGCAATGCAACAGTTCTGGATTCACCATTCTTGTAAAAAAGTTTAACCACCAACGCTCGATCTGGTAAAGAAAGCATGCTGCCGGCTTCGAATGACAGATACATTTCAAGCCAGGTGTTTTATTGATAGCCTGATTTGCATAAAACGTCTCAGTGTGACGTGTGAGCGCCCTCTTTCGGTCACTTTTGGAAACTTTTTTTTTACATGGAAAAAAAAAATCCAATGTCCCTCTTATCCTATTAGCACAAACAGAAAATTTTTCCGAGCATTACTTCTTTTATTACGAATCTTTAAACTTTGCACGAATTTGTGACGCACCGGTATATAAGGGTAAGAGTGACCATCGAAGTAATATGAAAATATTCGGAGTTAAAATTTTAAAAAAAATTAGTTGTACATACTTTCGCATTCGCAGACTGGGCATGGTTTAGCATCGTAGATCACCTTACATCCAGCGTCGCATTTCAAAGGAGCACACTGCGGATCTAAGAGGAATTTTTGCACAAATATTTACTAGACCAATATAAATGTAATTTGATTTTTTATGCTGTAAAAATGCAAGGGGTATTACAATCACCAATAATATATAAACAAAAAGTCAACTTAGTATGACCTTTTAAAAATGTTTAAAACTTTAACCTTATAAAGTTAAAAATTTTAAAAAAAGATATTTGGAGCTTGAAATTTTAGGATTTTTTTTTCATTTCGAAAAAAATATATTTCTTGTAAAGGAGTTCTTCAATGAGATTGCAAATTTAAGTCACTATGAACTTCAAATGCTAGAGCAGCGAAGTCTCAAGTTATATTTTTGAAATACGCTATATTTCTATATATTATATTTATATTTTCAAGTTATATTTCTATATATTATATTACTATATGTTTTTTGGGGGGAGGGGCACCAAAGAGGTATCGTGCCCCGGGCGCCAGTTATACTCGCTACGCCACTGACTCTACAGTTATTAGTCGCGAATAACTCAAAAATATGTACTTATGGCTCTAAATTACTTGATGTAGATAATGGATTTAGCCGAAGTTTTGAATGGAAATTCCTAATAGCGTCAGTACCAATACCCATTATTGGCGCAGATTTTCTGCTACATTTCGATCATTTAATTTATCTTTAGAGAGGTAGACTCATCGCCAATACGACGAAATTGTTCCAGAACGCAATAATATCAACAGGTCTGCAAATCGTGTCGGTCAAAATTATTTCCGAGAATACCATTTACCATAAGTTCTTGGTAGAATTTCCGAATTTAACGAACATTAGTTCTAAAATTCGGTCAGTCAAGCACAATACTGTGAATTTCATTGAAACCAACGGCCCTCCTACACATAGCAGGCCTCGACGTTTAAATCCACAGCTATACGAAGTTGTTAAGAACGAGTTCATGATGGACCAGGGAATATGTCGTCCTTCAAAATTCCCCTGGTCTTCACCCCTTCATGTGGTTACTAAAAGTTCAGTATCTCTCAGACCTGTTGGAGATTATAGGAGACTGAACGCTTGTACTGTGCCCGATCGATACCCTATTCCTCACATTCAGGATTTTTCTAATGCATTAATCGGAAAACTATATTTTCAAAACTCGATATTGTACGTGCGTACCATCACATCCCAGTACATCCTGAACATGTCCCAAAAATAGCCATAATGACACCCTTTGGTTTTGTTCGAATTTCCGAATTTGAACTTTGGGTTATGCTGTGCAGCTCAAACTTTTCAGCGTTTCAGGAATGAAAATTCAGGGAACCTTTCATACTCTTATGTTCATATTGAGGATATTCTAATATTCGGTGATCATGCCAACGATCTTGAATCTCATTTACGTCTTGTTTTTAATAGATTAAATTTATATGTCCTCACACTTAATAACTCTAAATGTGTTTTTGATGTACCTGAAATAGCATTTTTTAGGACATCCTATTTCCAAAAACGGTACAACTCCGCTGCCCAAAAAGGTCGAACCCATTCTTAGTTATCCTCGCTCCAAAACAATCCGAGACCTGCGACGTTTTATGGAGCTTATTAACTTTTTCCGTCATTTTCTACCGCACGCAGCAGATATATTAGCAGTCCTAAATGAATACTTACGCGGACGAACCAAACGACATGATAATAATGTATTAACGTGGTCTTATAAAGCAGAAGAGTTTTTTTCAAAACTAAACAACCGATACAGCAAACGCTGCATTATTAGCCCATCCAAAATCCGATGCGAAATTAATATTACCTGTTGACGTATCAGATTTCGCAATAGCAGGAGCCCTTTTTCAGTTAGTCGATGCTAGTCAGTTAGTCAATGTTAGTCGATGCTAGTCTCCAACCCCTCGCTTTTTATTCTCGGAAATTTTCTTCAGCGGAATTAAAATATAATGCGTACGACAGAGAATTGTTAGCGGCTTACGCCTCAATTAAACATTTCCGACATCTATTGGAGGCAAGGGAATTTTCGTTGTATGCCGATCATAAGCCCTTAACGTATGCGTTTCAGTAACACACGGATAAGGGCCTGTTCACATAGGAGTCCGTTGCGTTGCGTTGAGGAAAAGATGACGTTGAGGCGAAAATAAACCAATCATAGGCCTCTAAATGATTAGCAATGAAATTTTTAACGCCTGTGATTGGTTTATTTTCGTCTCAACGTCATCTTTTCCTTAACGCTACGCAACGGACTCCTATGTGAACAGGCCCTAAAGCTTCCCCCCGTCAAAGCCGCCAACAAGACTTTATCTCGCAATTTACGACAGATATACGGCGTATTAAAGGGAGTGAAAACATATCAGCAGATACACTTTCGCGAATGGCAACGATAGAGATGCCTAATCCAATTGACTACGCTGAAATACAACTATTTCCTTATATTGCAATGTTTCAACGGGTACAATTCGATCTTTTATTCCCGAACCCTATCGCACACAAATTTTCTACAATCTACACAACCTGTCGCATCCAGGTGTTAAGACCACTACTAAACTCATTGGATCTCGCTTTATTTGGCCGCCGATAAATACAGATTGTAATACTTGGACAAAGATTTGCATTCCGTGTCAAAAATAAAAAATTACTAGGCATACAAAAACTCCATTAGGTTCTTTTCCTGACCAAACTGCCGGTTTGATCCCGTTCACTTGGATTTCATAGGGTTCCTTCCACCATCGTGAGGCAACACTTACTGCCTTACGATGATCGATCGTTTTATTCGATGGCCTAAAGTCATTCCTGTGCCAGACATAAGAGCGGACACTATAGACCAAGCCCTCTACGAAACGGGGATTATTCGGTTTGGTGTCCCGAGAGAAATCACCACAGACCAAGGCAGACAGTTCGAAAGTTTTCTACGATTTCCTTCGCTCTCCAGTCTATTAGGAACTAAGAGCATTCGGTCTTCGCCTTACCGTCCACAGGCCAATTCGCTAATTGAAGAATTTCACAGGCCCTTAAAAGCAGCCATTAAAGCATATAACACGGACCGCTGGTCTGACATCTTGCCAACTGTACTCCTCGGTCTTCGCTCTTGCCTCAAAGAAGACATTCAAGCCACAACAGCTGAGCACGTGTACGGGACTTCTCTCCGTCTTCCTGGAGAACTGTTTGAACCTGTGATAACTGATGTTACCCTGCAAGACCTATTACATCAACTCCGACAGCATTTTGCGCCTCTCAGACCACAGTCGGCTTCTAATCACTGCAAACGACCAGGTTTTGTCCATCCACATTTGCAGCATTGTACGCACGTATTCGTCAGGAATGACTCTGTGCGTAGACCTCTTCAAGCGCCCTACGATGGACCGTTTAAAGTCATTCAGCGCCATGAAAAAACTTTCCTTTTTGACATCAGAGGGAAAAGGTTACTATTTCAATCGACAGACTAAAGCCTGCTTTTCTTGCCACAGACTGCGCACTTGGCCCGATTTCTTCAGCAAGTAGCAAATACCCAACTATGGTACGTCGCTCTGGACGTAGAGTACATTTTCCACAAGTTTCGCGCCTAAAACGGTGCACTGCGAGGGGAGTGATGCAGTGATATTCAGCATCTGCACTCGCCAGTCCGCAACAATAAAGACACCCGAATTCAGGCTGGAAAAACTTACGCCATGGCGAGAGTAATTCCGGGCTGAAAAGCAACTTCAACTTTGTCTCGAGACTTTCTGGGCAGGTCGCACGCACAAGACTTATTTTTATAAGTTTTTATATGTATTTTAATTTGCAGTTAGGGCCTGTTCACATAGGAGTCCGTTGCGTAGCGTTAAGGAAAAGATGACGTTGAGACGAAAATAAACCAATCATAGGCCTCCAAACGATTAGCAATGAAATTTTTAACGCCTATGATTGGTTTATTTTCGTCTCAACGTCATCTTTTCCTTAACGCTACGCAACGGACTCCTATGTGAACAGGCCCTTACGCTTTACGATGAACTGAAGTGTCGATGCCATGTTGTACTTAATCTTCAGCTGTAAATCAAATACATTTACTTTAACGCAACTTATCTGATTTATGGCCATACCTTGCCCGTCCGGCTGATTACTTTAGTTGCACACCGTAACTCCAGCAAAGTCCTACCCAACCAGCCGTAGATGCAATTCATTCCCATTGGACTAATACCAATGAGGAAAATTACGCATATTTAATACAACTATGTTAAAACAACTTTAAGTATTATGATGTGCAAAAGACATTAGTTTAAAGGTTGGACGATAACTAGGATCATCCAGATGGTCATAATAATTTGGCATCTAAATAGGTGTTACATTAAAATTGTAATATACAACTACTGTCAAAGAGTCAATAAGAAATGTCTTTCATTGCCGAGAACTTAGTTATTGCTGTCAGCGTCATCTCGAATAAGTGTTTAGGATTCTGAGTGAAATTTTTCAAAAACTTTTGTCATCAAAATAAGTAAATGTAAGATTCAATAAAACCTTACTACATTTAATTATATAAGCCAAAGACCTTTATATAATGTACATTTTATGCTACTAACACGAATCAATGTTGGTTTTTCATACTGTTTACTGGGAACGGGCTTCTAGGACAAATGTAATAGTAATGTATTTAACCATTTACAATGCTTTTTGCCATTTCATACTTTCTCGCAGATTTTCCACCTTTCACTCTTATTAAATCCAATGTTCAAGTATGTATATTTTTCTCTATCAATAATTTTATACACAATGAGATAAAATTCAGTAGAAGCGTTCAACTCCTTACAATCACCGCAGCTCCACTCTGGACAACATTGATTTTCCTTGAAATGTGGTTGACAGCCTGATCGATGCACATCTAAACATTTGATGACAGCGCATTCTTGGTCATTAGGCTCTGTAAATTGTTTAGTACAGTTGCACTGCAAACACAAGTGTTCAGTTGGTAGCTCCTCTCCCAGTGCAAAGTGTTGGCCATCGTATGAACAACCTATAAAACGGAATTCAAAACACATTCGCATGCAGAAAACAAAAGTTGAAAGATTGTATTTACAGACTACATACTTCAAAGCATGGTTTTGATAAAATGTTTCAAATCCTTGTTAACAGTTAATCATTGCAAATGAATTAAAATAAATAATCAAGTTTTAATCCATAAAGGAATATGAAATGTTAATTTACTTTGATAACATTGAACTCAAATATTGAGAAAGTTATAACGGACAATTTTTTATTTTTAATGTATAATGGTAATGAGTTAAAATCTCATGGGATGCGATATATAGAAGTTTCTGAGATTATTAATGTACATGGGTTGAGATGGATTTTTTCGTAAGTACCTGTATAAACAGCAATACTCATAACGCAGCTTTATCTTGATACTTTAGGAGGAACTTTAATCATTTATTGGTGTAACACATAACTTTTAGCGTTCAATTTTTTTAATGATAGTAGTTAAACATAAGAAATATGTTTAAAAATTACGCAATTTCTTAAATTTGCTTACCATTAACAGTTAATGTAAATACCCACATCCCCCTCTCCTCTTTAACGCGATTTATTACGTATAAAATAATAAAAAAAATTGTGGAACTCTCTGAAAAAATATGACGATGTTTTAAATTTTAAAAAAAACCTGAAAGTAAAATTTAACTATTGTGGAAAGGCGACTAGTAGTCTGTAATTCGAAAGATGTGGAATATTGCTTTAAACCATGGATGGCTAAATGACGACCCGCAAGCCAAATACGGATCGACGGTTCTTCATTATATCTTGCTTATTATTCTACTTTCATTCAATATTTTCATCATTCAGATTCCCGAAGTAGTTCACATCGTTTGCATACTTGTACTCCTCTGTTGCCTCTCTGTTTGATGTTACGAACACTTATAATGGTGGGTTTTTCATCAAGTAGATTGAAAACCCTCATTATTGGATTAACACATGAAAAACTACTTTTTAAGAATAGTCTTATTTATTAATAAAGGTAAAGTAACATCTGAAGGAAGTTATAATCAACTGATAACATCTATGTTCGCAATAATTAATCCAGAAAACAGTTGACTTTGTAAGTCTGACCTTCTGTCTGGTCTATGTAAGGTGACCCTCGATCTTTTGTAAATTGTCTGGGAAACAATTTAATGACTAGTCCTTTTTTAAGTATTGGTTAACGTTATGTTTTTGTGGTATAGTGAAATTATAAAACTAAAGCGTCAGCACTTCTACTCTAAGGAATGCACGAGTGCTGCGAGAGATTTTAGTGCAATTTTCTTCGAACTGTCACTTAACTCGAGCTCAAACTAACAACTACGTATGCCGTTAGCTTCAGTGCTCGACACTGATTATTAAAGTTGTATATTATTGGCTATAGATAATACACCAAGGCCCAGGTATGTTTTACATAATAAGTAAAACATTCAAAGCAATATGAAAATCGTTTCCTAAAAATAATCGAGATATGAAATGCTTGATTTTAATTCAAGTTTAAGATGACGCTACTGAAGTAGCTGTAACTCAGCATTCGTGAATATCGTGTACTTGGTTGGTGCAACATAACAGCACAGTTTTTATGACACGAACGTCTTTTCCATCGCAAATCACTTTTGCAGGAGTTACAGAAATTTAAGTACCGTGACATAAATATGATAACTGTTAGCATTGTTTCGGTAAAGAAGAAAAGCGTGTGTATCATGTGATAGAAACGTTCGTGTGTAGGAAAATATTCTCAAATGCAATTATGACTTTACTAGTCTTTGTTCTTTTGTATAAACATATCTGAAAAAATGCGCTTTTTCCCCTCTACTGTAATTAAATCGTTGTATAAATCCAAGAAATACACTTTCACGTATTACCTCGAATAGCAGATGGACAGAAAGTATAAGAACACATCACAAAATTCGGGTAACAGAAAGTTTCTAATGTCATTAAAATTTTGGAAGACCTGGCGTAAAAAGTTTTTATCTGTTTAACATACATTTATAAATAAATAAATTATATTAAAATTTATGAAGAAACTGTAAAAACTGAGCTACATGAAAGTAAATAAGCATAATTTATTGTTATTCAGGAGATAAAAGGGGATTTTTATTTAAATTTCATTTGAAAACTTTAAGCCAGTAATTTTAAGAAATTATGTTGATATACATGTCGGCATTCTTACCTTCATCCCTTACAAGCGGACTGTGCTTGATTCCACCCTTCGTGAGGGATTCTGCAATTAAAAGTAAAATGTAAGGAAGATTGATTCAGACCATCACACATTAAGCAACAAGATACCATATTTACAAAAATAAGCACGCTTGAACTTCCGCCTACAAATTTAGTCTAACTTTTTTAATCAGGGCAGTCAAGCATTTTTTTTAATTTAATGGACTAATTAACTACCAGATTACATAGTTCCTACTATGTAATCTCCTACTATGTAAGTGGTGGTAGGAGTTGGAGGAGGCTACGAGCCCACCAGATGTCACCCCTGAGGTTGGTCGATCAAAATTGTGGTGGCATGGGGCATAAGTCGGGCTTCGACCTTTGTGGGGCTCTACAAAGCCGTGTGCCAAAAAACTGAAACCGCTTCTCTTCGCTCTGCGCCCTGCTATGGACCTGGTCTGGTATGTGTCCCGGGCATTTAAAACAACAACAACACGGTGACGTAAAAGGACCTCATTTCCTGAATACCCCCAGTTCCGTTCTCTCCCACTTTTTTTAACGACATAACATAGTAGGTGTCTTTTTATTCCAACGACGCAAGATGAAAGCCACGCGTCTTTATTTATTTATCTATTACCTGACGATGCTGATATTTATTTCAGCAATAATATTTCTTATATATATTTCCTAACCAACTACCAATTTATGGTTGAGCCCTAATGTACTAACCCTTCCTCACGACCTTTGGACTTCGAACCAATGTCCTAACCGCAAGACTTAACTTCAGGAACAAGTTAAGGAATTTTTCTTTTCTGATTACCATTTCATACTCCAGCATTATGCCGCCCATATGGTATAGTGGTTATCGTCGGGAATTTCCACGCAGTGGGCTTAGGTTCAAATCCCGAATATGGCTTGCTCGTTACCGTGTTCTCTTCCTAGGGAGCAATGCTGGCTCACCTAGATGATGCTCCCATAATAAAGTATCCAGCAAGATTTCCCGGTAAATCCGCATTATTGAAAAAAAAAAATACAGTATTATGATTTTTTTGGATTCAAAAGTATTGCGGGCAAAATATAACCCACACGAATCACTCTTCTTTACTCATTAAAAACCTTTTGGATATTAAAAGTTTAATCAGAAAGAAAAGTGTTTTCTTCAAACATTTTCAACAGTATTTTTTTTTCAGCACTGATTGTATAATAAAATTAAAATAGTATTTGTAGCAATAAATATTGGAGGGAAAAGTATTTTTTCTTTTCCCTTTAATGAATCACAGGTGTAGGTCAAAATTTTACAAAAGATCCATCCGAGTTTTCTTTGATGCACCTTCAATTTCAAAAATTTTATAGCCTGTCTTTGTTGCTGTGCTGAAAATAACAAGCCAGGGTTAAAAATTATACCACTGTTATCTTCTTAAAAAAGGGTGGTAACCAACAACTGAAATCTTCGAAACTGTAACACACGGTTACGAAGCTGAGGCAGATACACAGTGGTATTCAAAAACAAGCAGGTTTAACTTGAAATTAAAAGTTCATTGAACTTAAAACATCGTAACCAGTTTCGTCGCTAATGGTACTGATCAACCATTAGTGTACAATTCTATACATAAACAACTTACGTTGTTTCAGCCTTCGAACATATTACCATCAAAAGACAATGCACCCCATCCTTTCTCACCCTATGCACTTTTATATGGTATAGACTAAGATACAATCACATAATGGCATGTAGCACCTTTTACGAATCAGTAAGAAGATTACAGAGATCACTTGGCAATATGACACATTAATTGACGAATTAAAGACTGCATACGCCATTCGGCAATTCGCAGTGGAATTTCGAACTATAACACCAAATTAGCATATTTCATCCCTCTTCCTGCTAACAAAGAAGAGAAATGAAATACGTTCTTTGTTTACGTTCACAAAATCTCTAGAGAAGGGGAGTATAACGAGGTTTTAAACATACGGCGCTAAATACGCTAAAAGTAAGTGTTTTAACTGTCAGCCTAATAATAACGTTGCAGCTTTGCGAGCAGTTTATTACTTTATATGTATTTCTTTACTATACTAATTCATATGTAAAAAAACAGCATTTAATCCCACACAAATTCAAGCTTTCTTTGACTAATTTTTTACAGCACATTTGATAATTTATACTTGATTTTATTTTTTATTTTTTTAGAACTATGTGTCGAATGATTATCATATTCCATCTTTTTTTGTTCAATTTATGTACCGTTGTCGTAAAATGTATTTCGTTTAATAAAATAAATTATTGAGACTGTATAGATGGTATAGCTGCCAGCGAAGAATTTGGTGGTATTTGTGGTCGAAAATATCATCAGTGGAAAAAGTATATCAATCGTTATGGTTTGTTTCGCTGAATAGCAACATGAAAGGTATCGGATGTTTTTTTTGTTTGTTTTTTCAGGATAATATGCTTATGTGGGGTGTAATGAAGTAGGCCTCTTCGGGGTGTACTCTGGATAACGCTAAATCTACTACAATTGCAGAGCACTGTCAAGGATGCAAATTTTGCTGTCTTATGGGGGAGCGAGTCTGAAATAGGCACCTCATATCTCGAGAAGTGTCCGATTCCGCCAGGAAACATCTACGAGAGATATTGGCAGACGAAGGAGAAACTTCAAAATTTGCGATATAGCTGACCCTTCCAGTTCTTTTTTAATTATTTGCTCTGGACTGCGTTTAAGCTTGTTCGTTAATCTATTATGTTTATTATGTACACATAGCACATATGTGTACATAAAAGAATATTTGTCTACACACTAGCGAATGAATGTAATTCAAGAGCTACTAAAAAAATTTTTTTTTAAAATTGCTTATGTATCTACACCCAAGCCTTCTGAAATGTTTGAAGAATTATGTGAAAACAGTATGGGTATATTCCGATAATTTTAAGCGGAGAATTTAATTTGGATTTAAAAAAAAGTGTTCATAACCTTAATGAAGGTTAGATTTCGATTACAGCTCGAAGGTCACTCATCTCTATCAGCTACTCGTGGTGGTTCGTCTATCGATATGGTTTCGCTTAAGTTATTGAGGAGATGGATTCATTAAACTATATCAGTAATTTTGCAGCCCACATGCTATAGTGGTTAGCGCCGTGAGCTTCCCCGCAGTGGGCTTGGGTTCAAATCCCAAATACGGCTTTGTTGTTACCATGTCGCCCCCTCGTAGGGAACACTGGTGGATCGCCTAAATTTTGCTCACATAATAAAGTTGCCAGCAAGATTTCGAAGGTTGTTATATGTTATTGTTTTATGGTTATGCAAGGTTGTTAATGTTGTTATATGGTTGTTATATGTTATGCAAGACTTCGAAGGTTGTTATATTAGTCTGGTGTATAACAAAAGACGAGACTTGTCTAACGACAAGTGTCTCCGCATTAGGGAAAAAAATTTCAGTTACCATAAACTTATTTTAAGCATAACGGAAAATAAACATAAAAAAAGTCTGAATAAATAATAAATAAAAGTTTTGACTGTACTACTACTAGTAATAATCCTTTTGCAACCATGTACGAATCTGTCTTGCATGAACGGTAAGCGAGGTGAGATGAGGTCATTCACAAAAAAAATAAATAATAATAATAATAATGGGGAAAGCCTGCGCAAGAACATATTCCATACACATCGATTCTAGCTGTAAGATAGAAGTGCCCTACGATTAAACTGTTTCGAAGCAATGGTTCTCAGCTATCCATATAAAATCTTTGACTCTAGAAAATGGAAATCTGAATCACATAATTAAAGAAATTATCATACATAGCTTTTCGATGTACTGAGAAGAATGGATTGATTCAAAAGAAACATTTTGAAACCTAATCCTTAAGTTAAGAAAAATCCTACTTCTATATCATAGGTGCTCATAGGATTTCTCTAAGAGTATAAATTTTGGTCTTTTTAAAGTATGAATTTATAAAATGATTCAAATATTAAACTTGTATCTACACGCCCTATCCCGTTCTACTAAGCATTCTTATATCCAAAACAAACACTGTCTATACATCTTGAATCCACCATAGATGATGATGAAAATAATTCTTGATATTGTACATTAATAAATTTATGTCACACACTTCGGGAAAATATGTATTGGTGACTGCAAACTTCGTTATATGCCAATGGTAATTCTGCGTTAATTACCTGCCTTAAAGGAAGCGGCCAAAAAGTGCCGATAAATTTTGATACTGATGCAATTAATGTAAACAAATTTATTGGATCCCCTAGAAATGTATAAGATTCTCGTAAAAGAAAAATAATTAATCTTTTTTTCTGTTCCACTGATCTGGACTGTATTCAGGAAGTGGGAGATAGTTGATTTATAATCAGTTGATTTTTTATAACCTGATAATAAGGCTGCAGAGAGATCTCAAAGTTATGATGACTAAGTGAATTCATTTGTAATCAATAAGTCTTCAAAATGAATGAAATTTGATCCTATTCAGTCATTTTGCGCAACGGTACGTTTCGGCTAACAACCCAGTTTTATCAGTACTTAAAAATAACAGACATGGACAGTATAATCATATCAGTCTTTTTTTTCTCTGAATCAAAGATGTACTTCTGAAACAACAGAATTATGCCCCGGTGAAAAAAGATGTCATACGGAGATCTCTTTCTATTTTTGATAGAAGACGAAGGAATGATAGAGAACGAATTGAATATAATATTACCCTGTTTTCTCGAGAAATATCTTGTAACTTATAACATTTGAAGAAACTGTTTGAGGATTTTCAATAATTGACTGTTATCATATTTCTAGATTTTATCTGTGTTTGTTCCGTTTTGAATAAAATTTTATTTATTGTTTTTTCAACTTATGCTCCAAAAACTTTCATAGGATATTATATGTGAAGTTCACTGAAAAAATTATGAACAAAAATACCAAGCTAGTCGTTTTTACCATTTAATTATTGCATTTTACCTTAAGAGAGTATAGCAAAGTAAACTCCAGAATTTTTTATGTAAAGTATAACCATTTATCTTAATATCGTGTTAGTGTTAGAAGCTTCCTTTAGGCATTATATAAACATAAAATTACTTTTAGCTGTCACATTTTCTATTCAAATGTATTTTTAAATTTTCGCACCTATGCCAAAACTTTCACCCTTTTCTATTGTACGACTGTCTAATATATGAAATATAAAGTTTTGTGAGGATTTCATTTCTCGAGCCCTGTAAAACTTCCCGTTTAGGAGGTTATATAGCATCCACAACTTTCCATTCCTATACAACTACTGTAATAGTTTCCCTTTCCTATTAAGCCTCCATTAGGTACTATATATTTTCAATAAGTCTAAATTGTGTTAAAACAGATTTCAACCATTTTCCAAAGATGAAAGGATTTTAACGAGTAGTAACTCATCTACTATATTTCTTGTTCGTTACATTATATAAACACAGACACAAACATATATGTGTGTATGTGTGAGAGAGAGTGAGTGAGTGTGATAGATGAAACGACTTTAACGGTACAGGTGATGGATTCACACACAGTTAGTCGTGGTCACTGTAATAAACACATAGGGGAGGCATTGAAGAGCCCGCACAACACTGATGAGGTGCACATTATTTTATTCTGGATTATTCTGTGGATATTCCAGCAAGGCACAGGTACCTTTACAGCAGGGCACACACAAACTATACTAGTGGTCCCCAGAATCTGCTGGGGCAGTCGGATTACGTTTACATCATCGTATAGTTGGAAGCAGTACGCAGACTAGGGACAGAAGAACGAGAGAGCACGAGCTAGAAGGTTAGAGAGTAAGGCAAAGAAGTAAGAAGGGCCAAAAATCGCTGCTTAACGTTTTTATACTATGGGGGCGCTAGGAGTTTATAATTCTTTTAATTGGTTAGAATCAAACATCCGGCTTGACCACGTGAAGGTATGACTCAACGTCGCAAGACTTTCCGAACAGGCGCGGCGTGACGAGATAGACGCGTGACGTTGACTCATGTCTAAAAATAACTTTAATGTTTCGCACGTGGCGGTTAAGGGAATAAAATAGTTGGTTAGTTCGTTTATTCCTAGGTCACAATTTGAAATAGGGGCTGTGCTTTATTGAGGTTGAAAGGAATTTAGAATACGCGTTAGCTTTTCAAAGACAATTAATAATGGTGGGGCGTTTTTATTACATATAGGGCGCAGTGGCCCGGTTTGCAAAGGCGTCGAGCCAGTCATCTGAGGGTTGCGGGTTCGATGCCCGTCTCTGACAAATCCCCCACTGTGTACACTAATGGCGGCTGTTGCACGAAAAATCTGTCGTGGCTGCAATGTCCTCCAAGTTCTCAACTTTACCTCTAGAGGGGCGGGGTCAAGTGTTTCGGTCTCGTCACTTGACTCAGTTCTAAATTATTGGACCGGCTTGTAGGGGATAATGCTGGCCACCTATACGGTGCCCCCTTAAATGAATGGCCAGCAGTCTAGTCCTTTACTGTGAACAAATGGCGTCATAGCCAATCTTCCGGGCATTTGTAATAAATCAATTATTATATACATATATATATATATATATATGTGTGTGTGTGTGTGTGTGTGTGTGTAAATAAGTAAGTAAGTAAGTAAGCGCGTTTATGTGCTTGCAAACGTATATATTATGAGTGTTATTTGTGAAATACGAATGGAATAAATTCCTATATTTATTGATTGACAGATAAGTAACAGGACTACGGATAATGTTCAGTGATTCATGCGGGGTCGCGAACCCCAAAATATTGTTTTCAAAATTCAACATGAAACAAAGAAGATACTAGACAGCTACAATCTGTTTAAAATCTGGCTCAATAATAAAGTCAAAAAAGCTAATTTTGTGGTAAGAAATTTTGTAAATCTAGACTAGATCGGCTCTAAATAACTACAGAACCGTTTAATAGGAATTCATAAACACTCTCTTATGCTATCACGTTTATCAAAGTAATTATTATATTTTAGGAGACTTACCAGGCCTTTTCCCCTTATCTATAATAATATTAATAACATACAGAGAGAGAAAAGTGATTGTACAGATTCGATAAATAAACCATCTATTCTAGAAAAGTGATCTAATTCATTTATGATGGCATTTCCAAAAAAGTTAAAAGACTGATTAAATTTTTTTAAATATTGCAGTGTAATTTCATTCAGAGTTTCAATTTAGCTACAGCAATTACAAACCCTTAGGGTATTTGTAAATTTCAATATCTTGCAGAAATAATCAACACTTAAAGGATGTGTTTTGGGAATGATTTTCACTTGTTCAATAAAGATTCTAGCTTGCACACGAATATGAATTCACATTATAATATATTCACAGTGGTAGCAGCCGATCATCTGTCGTCAGTTAGTTTCGATAAGATTAGTTGTGGCCGCTGTGTTGCTAACGGATCAAGATTTAAAAAAATCGCCGTTCAAATCACTAAATTATATGACCTCGACCTAGTCCTCGCAAGAAAAATAACATGCTTTAGCAGTTTGACATTATTCACAATCTCAAAGTATCTCCTTATAACTTGCTATCAGATTATCTCTGTTTACAACGTAGCGTATGACCCATATATAGCGTAAACACACTTAGATGGGAGTTTTTCTGGATTTATCTGACAGACATCAGACTCTGAAAAAAAGTCTGGAAATTTATTGACGTAAAATAAATAACTCACTAATTGTTCCAAAGATTAAATTATTATTTGGTTTATCAGATATGCGTTACGCAGAAATCTTTTAACAGTTTAGAGAAACACATCCGGTTATTTCGCGAGCATAATTTGAAAACTTTCGCTTTTTCGTTGACAAGTTAACACAAGATGGGCGTGCCAGTAAATATTTACAAGCGCACAATCCTAGAGTTGCGATTACTGCGATTTTTTCTTTCAAATATGTGACGAAATAAATCAATGTAATTTAAGTCAATTCGTTAAAAATTTGAATTTTAAAGAAATGTAGACAGATGAAACATTGGGATAGCTCAAAGAGATCGTTGGTGGGTTTTGGAACACTTTGGTATCTTCCGAAACACAACAGTGGTGCTTGCAGCGTGAAACTTATTTCAAATGGCTACCGAAAGAGTCATATCTACCGCGGGTTCCGAGCCCATCACCTTAGGCACTCGGTCATCGTTCGATCGGTTCAAGTAGTTAAGCATCGTCAATGTCTCAACGATATTCAAGAGTTACACGATTGCAAGGGTTCGGAATCGGCTTTAAACTGTAGGTACCACCGTCTTATCCCTTAGCAAAAGATGAATGAACACGTGAACATACTCATCTTTAATGCTGCAGATGCCAAACAATCAATTGATTTAATGAGAAACCAGTTTACAGAGGAAATAAGAATATAAAGGATGGTTCAACATTAAACTAACAAAACAGTGCTCGCTTATTATCAACAGTACTCAGAGACTAAGATCTTAGTGCCTCGTTTGATTATTTCCGTGGTTTCCTTTTCATTTCATTTATTGAAAATTTTATTCAATCAAAATCCAGTAATGAGTCATTCACAGATTTCACAAGAGATGGTCGTCAATTTTTGTTTGGAACCAACAGAAAGGGACAAAAGAGATCGGTATTTGCTTTTTGTCCAGTCATTCCCCTTGTGTTCTGCACTTTTTGAATGTATAACTTTGAATTATGCTATGCAATGTCAAAAAGTAAAATTTTATCGCTTGGAAGAAAAGTGGAGATTACACGCGAGCTAGATATCAGCATGAAAAAAAAATTGTCGAAATCTACAGATATTACGACCTGTTTTCCTATACGGTTATAACGTTGTTGCTGTAGACCAAAGAGAATTTCATGAAGAGTTTGATGAGCGATTTTAAAAAATGATGTTCCAAAGAGAAGTTTCACTAAGAATTGCTAAAATGGTTCAACGTGCAAAGTAACGTCGGTTTTCCTGTAAATAGCCCACTAGACAAGGATGTGGAGTTTCACAAAATCGGCACCTACATTCTCAATGACTTAGGACTTCACGAAAAAACTGCAGTATTTTTAAACGCTGTGTGTGAATGTGACGTTTTCCGTGAAATGAGTCTTACCTGACTATAAATAACAAACGAAAGAGACGATGGAAAGATACAAAAACAAATTAACCATTAGTATCCTGTGCAAATACAAAAATACATATTACAAATTTTTAAGTCATTTTTTAGCTGAAAATTCAATAAACCGTCTAGTAAACTGCTCAATCAATTATAAATTTTTAGAGTATAAATTAACTTAGAAGATATTTTAAATATTAATAATAGAAATTTAACATTTAATTTGAAATTTAAAGTAAATGCAGGGTTAAAAACCTGAACCGATTTTTTAAAAATGCTAAAGATGTATTCTATTACACTAAATTGGATGTCTTACCAACATACATTGATTAAATAAATAAAAAAGGAAATATTTGACATTTAATAGAGAGAGTCTCTCTCAAATATGATCATATAACAAGATAAATTATGGCTGTTTTTGCAAATTCAGAACATTATATTAAACATTTAATATTTTTAATAGGATAAAATGGACTGGTTTTTTTTTTTCACGAAATACTATTTTCAACTGAATAACAAGTGACTTCAATATCTAAATTAAAATTGAGTTTTCTTTTTTTAATTTAAAATACAAGCGGTATACACAAGGTTTTAAGGATAATTTTTATCGTTATTTCTAGTGGATAGGAATTTGTGTCATAAATACAGTAAAAGTCCCGGTACACTTAAAGTTAAATGTGTGTTATGAAAAAAAATCTACAAGAGTATTTCATCTAATGGTCTATAATTCAGCCGGCATATGAATTAATGCGTTATGACTGGGATTGATTTATGAAAAACATCACATTTTGAAAGTTTCTTTCTTTAAAATATCTCAAAAGAATGAAATTCTTATTTAAAAAAAAAAAAAAAATATATATATATATATATATATATATATATATATATATATATATTGTGTGTGTGTGTGTGGTCTTCTAGCTGTGTTGTTAATTTGAACGAAAATCATTTTGGAATCTCTTCCACATTTGGAAGTGACATTTGGAAAAAGCATGACAAAGAGACTATAATTAGTTTGTTAGCTTTGAAGCTCAAGGTAGGCATCGGCAAATCTTTTAGCATATTCGTTGCTAACAGGTTTTAACCCCGGATTGATTTTTAAAATGCTTTAAAAATTTGGGAGTAGGTAGAAACCTTTTTGAATTTTCCTAAGTTGTTAAAAATTATTTATTTGAAATAAATTCGAACAAAATGTGCAATTTTTCGACATTTTAAACCAACCAGAGATGTATGGAACTTGTTTAATAACAAACAACTGATATTCAAGTGGTTAATGAAAAATCCACAAAGAAGTGAAACAAACTAAAACTTACTTGCTGTAGCTACAGCCCATACGGCGACAAAAATCAACAGAACGGTGTTTGGTTGCATGCTTCTCTTCGAAGAGGATGAAGTTCAACTGACCAACTTCTGCTCTTTTATAAAGCTGGCGATCGCTGCGCTCATCATATTTCTACGGAACTAGAGAAATCCCGATAGAAAATCTTGGAAATTGACGTGCAAAGTCTTAAACGTGGGCCTTGTTTTCACTAAACAGAGTAAAGTAATGAAAGCAATTCTTGCAAAATATTTTGACTTTTTTCTTTAATGTTTTAACACTTTTGATTCGATATCATAAATATTTTTTTGATAGAAATGTCTTCATTTCCGTGCACTGTTGCAATCTGCGATGCTTTCACGCCTTTTAAAATCAAAATTTTCTGTACGCTTTTCGTCAAGTTACGATCTCCCTGATATTATGTATGTTTTTGTTTATAGTTATTTTAATTACATGCATTTTTTCTCGTTTGAATTTTTAATAAAGTTTAAACATGAGCTGTGCTACTCTATTTTGAGTTTCTCGGGCATAAACGATTTTTGTTTCAAATTTTTTACTATATTCTGTTAAATAAGAATGTTAATATTCCAGTCATTATCCAAAAACTATCCTCCGAGAAGTGTCTTCTCTCTGCTTTCTTGTTTTTTTTCTTTTGGTTCAGTATGTCAGGTTAATCATGAACTTGTCACGGTTTTTCAGTGGTTTGAATATCACCCCGGTTGGTAGTGGGGGCCAAAGGGGGAGGGCAGTAGGGGCAATTCCCCCCCCCAAAAAAAAATGCCGGGTGTAATTTTTTTTTCATAGCCTAAAATAATTATATAAATCGTAGACCTAATACTAAATGAGTTTAAATTTAAAATGAGACGATGTTTATTTCTTATATATATACACTCATGGACAAAAAAATTAGCGCACCAAGAAATAATTGCGGGATCGTAACGAAACTTGCAATGAAGGTACATGTCGGGGAGATATGCAAATGATTAGAAATGCAGCGTGATTGCGCATTACGTATAGCCGGTAGAGGGCGTTGAACATCGTACTCTGTGGAGTATAAAACAGGTAACTAAAGCTTGTTTGAGTGCGCTGAATCATTTACAAAGGAAGAGCTGAGATAGACATGCCATTACGCCGTGTTCGAAGACAATATAAGCAGTTGTCGCAGTTTGAGAGGGGGAGAATCGTCGGGATGATGGAAGCTGGGTGGTCAGCTAGGCGAGTAGCTCGTCAATTAGGCCGCTCTGATTGTGTTGTGAGGAGGTGTTGGGACCAGTGGACCCGAGAGATGTCATGTACACGAAGACCAGGCTCAGGACGCCCTCGACAGACCAGTCGTCGAGAAGACCGCCACATCGTAAGAAATGCACGCGTACAGCCAACTGCTTCATCGGCCGCCATCCAGGCACAGGTAGCACCTTCATTAGGGGCCTCTGTGTCTTCTCGAACCATACGAAGGCGCCTGTCTGAAGGACAGTTGGTATCGCGGCGCCCATTACGTGTGCTGCCCTTGACGCCCACCCATCGACGCCTCCGTTTGCAGTTTTGCCGCGCACGAGAAAACTGGACTGCAGCGGAATGGAACCAGGTCGTCTTTAGCGACGAATCCAGATTCAATCTCGGCAGTGATGACAATCGTGTTCGTGTGTGGAGAGCCCGTGGTGAACGCTTCAATCCTGCCTTTGCTGTACAGCGACACATCGCTCCCACAGCTGGTGTGATGGTATGGGGTGCCATTACCTACAATACACGGTCACCCCTAGTATTGTTCCGTGGCACCATGACAGCCCAGCGATATGTTCATGAAATCCTGCAACCACATGTGTTGCCACTCATGCAACGGCTCCCAAGAGCCATTTTTCAACAAGACAATGCTCGGCCTCATACGGCAAGGGTGTCACAAGACTGTCTCCGCACTATTACTACCCTTCCTTGGCCTGCCCGATCCCCAGATTTGTCTCCAATCGAGCATATCTGGGATCATTTGGGACGACGAGTTGGGCATCCCACGAGTTTGAACGAACTAGAGGCAAGGTTACAGCAAATATGTAATGAAATGTCTCAAGACATCATACAGAACTTGTAGGACTCAATACCCGATCGTATCGCATCGTGCATTCGCGCTAGAGGGGGTCCAACGGAGTATTAACTCCTCCGTTCTTTTGCCTTTTTCTCTGAAATAAATAATCCTTTTTCTTTGATTTTCTTATCATTTACTTATATCAAAGTAGTCATTACGTATGTAAAATTTCGTTTCATTTTGACGACTCCTTCTTGGTGCGCTAATTTTTTTGTCCATGAGTGTATATATAAAACCCTAAGAGCCGTCATTGCCCTGCCCCCCCCCCCCCCCTAAAAAAAAAAAAAAAAAAAAAAAAAAACCTTTGGACTGAAGCCGCCCCTGCCGGTATGCCGAAAATATTAGGTTTGACTTCTGTACCACGCACCGTTCATTTTCAATGAGTTAAAAAATCCACCATGTATGAGATGGGGTCGTTACAGTGGCGACAATGGAAATTGAAGGATTTTTGGTAGAGCTGTAGGGTTTCTCGCTCTTTCTCTATATTGAAGGGGGTTGCAAGGTTGATCAAAGACGTACATAGCACTGAAGATCAGTGGTTAAGCATTCAGCCTGGGGTGCTGATGATAAAAGTTTGATTCCAACCCTGACGCAGTTAGTTTTACGTTGAATGAGAAAACAGAATGAGTGTGATGCGAGAGAAAGAGTAGTTACAAAAGTAAATAAAGTTTCATGCATTTCTCATTTCAAAACAGAAAAATATGTAAATATTTATAGGAAATGATTTAAACGGATATTTATAAAAATGTTTGTAGGGATACTCCAGCTTTTAGTGGTTATCATTACTGAAAAAGAGGACGCGGTGGCCCAATTGGCATGAGCAGCGAGCCAGTGATCTGAACATCCCTGGTTCGATGCTCGTCGCTGCAAATCCACTGCCGTGTTCACTAATGGTGGCTGGGGCGCGTAAAATAGCGCGTGGCTGCAATGTCCTCCAAGTTCTCAAATTTACCTCTGGAGGTGCGGGGTCAAGTGTTCCGGTCTCGTCACTTGACTCTGTTCAAAATTACGGAACCGATCATTTAGCCAAGTCAGACTCCGACCCTTATGGTGCTAATTCAAAAACAGGAGCCGCACCTTCATCGCCCATAGCCTTCGGGACTTGATCTGATGTTGCTGTCGGTCAAGTGGCATAAGCAACAGCAACAACAACAACAACTGAAAAAGAGATTGTGTTGAGGGACTCGTGGAGATGTTAAACGGGTATTCATAAGTAAAAAGTTTAAAATTTAATTCTCGAAAAGAAAACTCAATTTAATTCTTTAATACCCTAAAAGTTTATTAAAGAAGAGGGTAAATTTGATGTATTGCATTTCATCTCAAGGTTACAAATTAGACTTATTTAGTTTTAGTCTTTTCATAAGAAATCTGCACTGAGACCAATAATACATGTTTTCGGATTATTCTGTTGGTCATCAAATGTAAAGTATCGGTTTACACAAAAGAATCTGGCATAAGTATTTAATCATGATCGAATCTTGAAAGTAAATTTTCAAACCTAAAGAAATTTGACATCATTGATATGTTAACTTGATTAATCGAGGTACATTTCGAATTAATAATATTTCCTTCAGTGAGTAAGGAGATATTACGATAAAGTTATAAATGTATTTACACAGTGGCAGTTAAAATATTTCATTTTCTTAATTTACATGTGATGTAATCTGTGCATCAAGCAGCCTTTTTTTTTTTTAAATTTTTTTATACTTCTAATTCGGAATTCTACATAAAAGAAAGTCATTTAGAGCTATGTATAGTTTGATAAGGAAAAATACTTGGAGACCAAAATGTATCATCTTCATAAGCGATAACATTCTAAACTACTTAGTGGAAAATGAAATCTCACAAATGTGAAATTTTTATAATCTTCCGATCAGCTAATGCTTTATTCTAAGATTTATAGTAAACGTAACTTTCGATTGCACTATAACCTAAAAGGTGATAAATTGCTTTTACCATATCTTTAATGTTAGATAATGATACATCGATCATTCAGGGTTGTCTTTGAATTCGTTCCGCAAATGCTCAATAGAATTGATATCCAGGAAATAAAAGCACATTAGAACAATAAAAATGTCCGTTCAATTCCTATAATCATTAGAGTATTTGTTCTGAGACATAGAGCATCTACCTGCGGAAAATATTAATTTCCACGGGGATGAACTCTTCTACATAAATAACTAAAAGCACTTGATCAGGAACTTATATAACTTCGACGTATCAGAATTTATTTACGGGAACCAAGGGGTAGAGGCCCTCCCACGACACGTAGCTTAAACCATACAGATGTTTCCACCAGATTTAAAGCTGTGACGATTCAAGAAAATTTTCTGCAGTTCACCCCCCACATGTTTTTGTGGTTTGAACACATGACACTCGCCCATTCATCTGTTTTCCTATCTACACTGGTGTGCAAAACTTAAGCAACAGGTGGGTTTTTTGCCATAACTCCACGAGAAATCATCTGAGAGACATGAAATTCAGAAATGAGTGAGAATATTATGTACGTAAAGGATGTCGAAAGCATCGGCTCTGAAAAAAGAATACAATGCATACGGTATGGAATCAAACAAAAACAAGCTTTATTAAACGCATAGTATCGTGACTCATGATTGTCTATCCAAGATGAAGAACAACAAGCAGATGTTCCTTAATATGGGATATGCCCTCCCCTCACTGCAATGGTTGCTTCGCACCGTCTCCGCATACTCAGAACCAGCTGGTGCAGTATTTCTTTCGGTAGAAGTGCCCATTCCTCAATCAGCATCTGTTTCAGTTGTTGGGTGTTCTCCGGAGGATATATAAGCGTGCTTCAATGCGTCTCCCCAAAGCATCCCACACATGTTCGATGGGATTTAAATCTGGGGAGTACGCTGGCCAATCCATTCGAGTGAAATCTTCACTTTCCAGTAGCTCCTCAACAGCAAGAATCCGATGTGGCCGTGCATTGTCATCCTTAAAAATGAAGTCTGGGCCAATGGCACCTCGGAACAGACGCACATGGGGAAGGAGTACCTCCTCACAATACGATCCCCGGTTACAGAAACTCTGTCGAAAACGTGGAGCTCAGTTCGCCCGTTCAGCATAATGCCTCCCCAGACAAGAACTCCAGGACCACCATTACGGTGTCTTTCCTTGATGTTACTGGGATAAAACCGGGTCCCCACCTCTCTCCAAATGAAAACGCGTTGAAAATCGCTTCCGGTACTGAACCGACTCTCATCCGTAAAGAGGACACGACTCCATTGATCAGTTGTCCAATTTTTGTGCTCTCTGCACCACTGTAAACGGTGGCGTCGGTGGCCAACTTTCAACGAGAGGCAGCGTTCAGGACGGCGGGCGAATAAGCCCCCTTTGTGAAGGCGTCTGGCCACAGTAAACCGCGACACTTCTCGCCCCGTTGCTGTACAGAGTTGCTGAGCAATGGCGCTTGCTGACTGCTGTCCACCTCTTTTCGCCTGCAGGACGATATATCGGTCATCCCCTGCAGTTGTCGTCCTCGGGCGGCCACCACCAACCTTTCTAACAGCTGTGCCTGTGGTTTGAACGCTTTCCAAGCGCGCGAAACGACACTTTTGTTGATTCCGAACTCTGCAGCTACACTGGTGACAGTACGCCCCTCCTTCAGCTTTCAGATCATTCTTCCACGTGTGAAGTCGTCCAGGTGATTTTTTCTAGCCATAGTTCACGAACTGACTCACTGGCACTTGCAGCGAATATGTTGAATTGCGTCTCCGTCCTTCCTTTTATTCTACTGTTGAGCTGCGCGCGCCGACATCACGCGTTTTGCGTACGCTCACGTCGCCTCTGACGTTTCGTTCCTGATATTTGCATACGCATGACGTTTCTACTGACTTACGTGTTCATTGTACTGATCTCCAGACCTCCTTTTCTGCAATTTCATGGCTATCTGCTAAATTTTTACATTGTTGCTTAAGTTTTGCACACCAGTGTATTTCTTCTAAACAAACTAGATATGTTTTATCTTTACTTCAGATGAATATTGAGTGATTCAGGAGAGGCTTTCTGTTTGTGCAATTTATCTAGTTGCATCGTTTTCTCAATATTTTATGCTATAAGCGGTCACTAAACCAGTTCCTGATTCAAATTATTTGAGTTGCTAGCCGTCTGCTTCACTGAGAGAGTCTAGAGATTCATTAGTTCGAGCATCCTAGTACCATTCTATTTCATAAACACAGCTCTCAGACCCAGTGTTTTTAGTGGTAATCAACCCTCAGTAAAGTACAATAACTGCTGCTTTCAGGGCCAGCTCTACCGATGGTGCACTACGTGTATTTGCCCGAAGCGGCAAGTTTTTTGGGGCGGCAAAATTGGCTTCATTTTGGCATCCTCATCTGAGCAAGTCGACTTGGTAGATTCAGGCGATAGATATGTGTTTCTCTATGACTCAATCATGTTTGTTTAATAATTGATACAGATGCGCATGAAAAGCAGTTTGTCTATTTATTGAGAGCAGTGGTCCCCAACCCCCGGGCCGCGGACCGGTACCGGTCCGTGGATCAAATGGTACCGGGCCGCCCAAGGAACATTAAATTATTTCCATTTTATTTACTGTGGTGTATTTCTCTCGGGTTAGTGCGACTTTGTTGGGTTTGTGTTAATTTATACCTTTGTAACAGAAGAAATCTTGTAACTATTTAAAATTAGTTTATTCTTTATTAAACATTTCAAAATTTTGAATTAAAATTGCAGTCATAGCCCCCCTCAGCGGGCCGCAGTAAAATTATCAAACGTTGACCGGTCCGTGGAGATTAAAAGGTTGGTAAGCACTGATTGAGAGGATTTGAGAAACACCTAAACGACCATATGTAAATGATGTGAATAGATATGAATTCCTGTGGTTTGGAAAGAAATAGTACATAAGTGTACAATAAGTGTTTTGGATTTTGAGAATGATGTCCTTACTAACGAGAGAATGTTCGGCATCTTCAGATTTGAAAAATAAAACCATCTGACAAAACCAAAAATAGAATTAAATGAAAAAGCTTCTTTCCTGGTAAAATATAGGTGTGGGCATAACTTTAACGGAGATGCATATCTGAAAAGTAATCAGAAATTTAGAATTTACTGATTGTAGCAACTTAAAGACTATGTCGGTATTTTGAATCAGAGTTTATAAAACAGTTCAAAGATATTATGTATCGATTACCTTTCTTTTTCTCCTATAAGATAGTAACTGGAAGCTCGGAGTCAAAATTATGTAACAGTAGTTATTGTGCAAGTTTGACGAAAGCTGTTGATGCCCCCTAAGTTTCCTAACACAAATATGGTCCAGACTTTATAGCATGATTTAGATTAAAAATCAGAGTGCATCACGTTTTAGCCAGAAAAACTTCTGATAATGAAATAAATAATATTAAAATGAATAAACAAGAAAATAAAACGCTAAAAGAAATGTACGTAAAATTTTTACCCTAGAGGTAACTTTTTAGTGGATGATATAAAAAGATACAATTCTATGCTGTTTTTATTTTTAACCACCATAAATGTTAAATTCATTAACAGAAATATGTTTACCTCGAGCTTTTAAAAAATTTGAATCTGAGTATCTAGGTTCAGCTTTCTTTGATATCTATCAGCCATTGGTCACATTTTCCCTTTTTTTAATTAACATATTAAGACGGTGTATACAAATTGACTCTGAAAAATCCAGTAAGATATTGGGTCATAGCACGTTGAAGATATGGCTTATTCAATGCCTTAGCATAAATTTCTGGAATAAGGGTTTTTCAAATTTTGAAAAAAAAAATGTTTCTAAATTGTGCTATTTAAATTTTTGACTTCCATGATAACCCTTATTCTTGGTATACTCCACCATTTTTTTATGTTGTATGAAATATTCTTTCTCTTGACCTTTAACGCCTTCTCCAATTAAGTTTATTAATGGAACGATTTGACCTATATATCCCAAAATTGCTGTGTGGATTCAGGTCGGGCCTCTGGACTAGCTAACCCATGTCCTCAAGGCGCTCTGTAAGAATCTGGGTTTATTAACATGCTGTGGTATCTTTCTGATAAAAGTGAGGGTCCTCTCTCAAATTCCTGCCACGATGTTGTCAGAGTCTAATCTCCAGGATATTTAGCTACTGTGTCGCGTAGATGATCTGGTCAACGATTGATGAACTCAACCTAAACCATACAGCATTCAACATGCTTGAGATAATCGCATCCAAAACCTTAATTTCTCTGACAATCTAGTCAGGATGAAATCTTTCCTCTGACAATCACTATTTCCCGCTCTTGCCCATTGAACCTTAATTCATCGTTTCATAAGAATTATATTCCCTGGTCAAAAGTCCAGGATTTTCGCTCTGCAATCCATGTCAGAGAGCATCCAGTATCTGTCTGGATAGTCGGGGGATTTGGAACAGTTATTCGGCCATTATAAGCCAAATCTTCGAAGGCCCTTCATGCTGACAATATCTTCAAACAGGTTAGTATTGCGAAAAAGCTGAATTAGAGCGTAGTTCTGGGAAAAACATCCTCTTTCGTTCTAAAATTCCAGAAAGTTACCGTGAATCTTTTTTGGCTGATCAGCCTCATACTCATTCCATTTCCGTGAGACATCACTTACTGAGGAATCCCGAAGTGATTGAGATACCTCTACAAAGTGCTTGCCAGTGTGGCATCCAACCAGCATTTCATGTTAAAGGACAGTTAACAGAGCAGAATGTGACATGTTACATCCTTTTTTTCAGTAGTTTTAAGCCTTTTCAGTTGTCTACTTAAGCCTTGCATTTGTATTTAAGAGTTCGTCGTGATTGTAACCTTGTTACATTTGTAATCCCTATTTTGCATGTGATATGTCTGGATGTTTGTACAACAATGTACTTTCGATGACGAAATTAAAATGAGCTTCGGATCATTTATGTTAAGAAATCCTATCACGTATCGCGGACGTAAGATCTCTGAGTAGTATAGAAAGAATTTTTGGAGACATGCCATGAAATCAGCGCAATGCACAAGATATAATTGGAAAAGATCAGGTTTTGCGAACTTGGAAAGTCTCAGACTCACCAAGCAATGGTTCCGGGGTTTTCAGAATTGATGCCCTGTGATACAGTCAGCGCTAGTAAATATTAGAGTTTACATAGATTAGGTCAATGGACAACAAATTGGGTCAGAACGCAAGGCGCGTGTTTGGTCTTAAACGACTTTTGTGATCTCGAGCTCACTGAAGAATGCATTGTTCTCTACCCAGATCTCAGTCATACAGAATATGTTTGGGAGCATGGAACGTGTGGAAGACTCGTTGCTCGTCGATCCCACCCACCTCCTCCTTTTTCTTGTTTACAAAGAGGACCGGGGGAGTTTGTCCCAAGAACTTCCGAATCACTTGATGATCAAGATAGTATGATGTTAGGATGTTGTAAGATTCAAAGTGCTTTCAAATGGTTATATTCAGTATAGAATGTTTCTCCGAGAAATTTTACTTTAAGCATTATTTTCACAAACTGCGTTCTCGGAAAATTGATAACTTTTACAAAGGTAGATAAAAAAGCTAAAAAATGTATTGCAATTAAATTCGTCAAAGTATATACAGTGGAATCTCGATCTATCGTTTTCGAAGGGACCGACTGAACTAAGCGATGGATGCGGGAAAACGATAGATGCGGGAACATACAAAAAAGTATTAACATTCCTTAAAGTTTGATATCCTTAAAATATATTTACTCATATACACAAATGTATACATACCTGTAGTGTAACTGAAGATAAAATCACAAAGTTGTACTGAAATCCAAGATAATAATAATAAAAAAGTAAATACACGTAGGTACAGAGGAATTTTGATTCAAATAAAAGCATTTAATCTTCGTTTGTTTCTTTGGCGGTTTCTCTCCACAAGTAAACAAAAAATTTTCTGTGTTGCAAATTGCATTCTTTCGGTATCGGTTATTGTGTGAGAGTTTAAAGAAGCGGCAGCCGTGAATCGTTTGTAACTAGAACCATTTCATTGCACTGGATGGGGTCCGACATAAGACCACCAGGAAGTTCTGCTTCCGGGTGAAACTCTCACCGGCCAGTGTAGAGTGCAGCAATCAAACTTTTCACACCCTAGACCAGAGGTCCCCAAACAAAACTTGTTTGTCCCGTAGACCCCCTGCTGATTTTTTCTGTTTTTGGTAGACCCCCTGCTATCCTAATACTGATTTTTTACAAATTCATCAACTTTAAAAGTGTTTTTGAAGCTGACACAGAGCTACTCACTTTGAGAGGGTTTACAGTAGAGTGAAAAATTTAGAAATTAAAAAAAAAGTAAGATTATAGTTAAACAATTATTAATTAAAACGACACAAAATGTAAATCTAGTAACATTTTTACATAAAATAAATACACAAAAAAGTCAATATTTTTAATGGGAGGGATGAGCCTGATGCTTTGATAGCAAAATTTCAATATTCGGCTTCAATTTAGTTAGGTTTAACCTTAAATCTCCTCGGCAAGTGATTTCCAATGGTTTTTTTTTTTTTTTTTTTTGTAGTAAGGAGATTGACAACCGCGCTGAAACCCCTTTCCACGAGGTATGAAGTTGGAAAAACTATCAAAAACTTTCTCATGATAGTCCATAATGCAGGATATGCAACAGGTATGTCTCTCTGAAGCCAGAATTGTTGACATTCCTTTCTAAACTGCACCTCAAGTTCTTCGCTGGTGATTATACCGATCAGTTCTTCTTGTAACATGACATCCGTCTCTTCAATGTCACCGTATGGATTGATAATCCACTGTGGTACTTCCATAGTCAATACATCTTCAAACCTAATTTCAAAGTCTGTGTGAAGGACATTTAAATGTTGAACGTAGGCTGAAAGATCATCCTGGCAGTTTGTCTGTACCAAATTGGGAAACTGACAAGTTCAATATAACGGCCACCTGCTGGCACTCACTGTAACCGTTCCAGTCCATGATGTCGCAACACAAGTTACACGTACTGAGACCGAAAAGTGAATAGATTTCTTACATAATTTTATGAAATATGCATTTAATTAGGAAATGTATCTATATATTATAAGAAAGTACTCGTATTACGTAAATACCTCCATAGGTACTGATGTGTTAGGCGGATTATTACATTTACGGGAAGCCAAAATTTTGGTGACGGCCTGTCTAACTCGTGGACCCCCATTTACATCTTATGCACCCCCAATTTTCTTTTCCACTGGCACGGACTCCTTGCAGGTCTACATCGACCCCTGGGGGTCGATATAAACCACTTTGGGACTGACTGCCCTAGACCAAACACCAGGGCGCCTCCATCCCAAAGCCAAGAGAAAATCAAAGGACAGCAGGAACCGCTCAGGTCGTCTGACTGTGAGCCATTGCTGATTACAACAGCAATGTTGAATAGTCGGAGAATTTTGAATGAGTTTCCGAAAATATGATACTTCAGGGGCTAAAGAATTAAGGAACACCAACGACGAACAAATACGGAGTGGTACGATTCTGCGAAACCAGGCTAAACAAGAGAGAAAAAATAAGATACCGTGCATCTCAAATGTTCTGCTCATTGTTTAATTAGAGCGTCATTCTAGCTCAATCCAGACATTTATATTTCAGGTTCAGTTATTATGAAAAAACGATCAATCCGTTAAATTAATGTAAAGCTGCGATATTCTGAACGAATATTGCGGGAAAACGATGGATCGAGGAACGATCCATTCGGTCTGTTTTTGCTTGTTTTCTATGGAATTTATTCGGGACTGGATGAAATAAACGATGCATACGCAGGGCCGCCCAGAGACTTTACGGGGCCTGGGGCAAACTTCTGTTGGGGGCCCCAAGAAAGCTGATTAATCGAATATTTTTTTTTGGGGGGGGGCCCTTTTTTCAGGAGATTATTTTGAATTTTGTACAAGTTTCAGAATTTTCTTTCGGAGGAAATCTAACAAATAAATTTTTTAAAATTTTTTGGGGCCCCTCCGGCAGTTGAGGGCCTGGGGCAAAGTGCCCCAGTTGCCCCCCCCCCCCTTTAGGCGGCCCTGTGCATACGGGAAAACAATCCTTCGGAAAACGATCGATCGAGATTCCACTGTATCTGTACTATAAATGAATTAAAGTCCCAAATAGTTGTGGTCCTGATTTTTTTTTAATCAATAGATGTTTTTTACAGATAAAACTGTAGTTCATTATTAGAGTGTAGACGCTAGAATATAGTAAAACAATTTGAAAATTTTCTCTACAATAGCTGAATTTTCAGAGAGAGAAGAAAATTTTGAAATTCCAGTCGAAAGGTTTGGTATTTATTAATTGAGGATATATTTGTGTCAGAAAGTGAGAACACTTGCACAGTTCTCTTTTCGTCGTCGTAGGAAAAGCTTGCGAGGCGCCTTAGAGCATGAGCTCCTTATCCTCTGTATCAACAGTGGGATGTTTCATGGTTACCGTTCGCAAGATTGTAGCAGGTTTAATAATGTGAATAAATAATAATAATAATACTTAAACAAACAAAAAAAAGATTTTTAAAAAAAAGTTTGTTAGATTAAATTAAATTATAATCAGAGGTTAAGAGCTGGTAATAGAAGTTTCAAATTTTAGGTTAGTTGGTAATGACGGAAAACCTGGGGGATATAGAGAAAATATTAAGATAGGGTGTTTCGGGAGAAAATTGTTCAAAAATAAATGACAAATCAGGATGGTCAACATAAGTTTCAAAGTACTGAGAGGTGGCGTTCAGACAGAAATCCAACATTTTCAAGTAGCGATGTTTACTAGGAGTACCGAAGCATACTAGGTTTACCAGATTGGAAATTTTACCAGCTGGAAGAGTTATCAGTCCCCTCCCCCTTTTTCGTCAGCAACGCTGGCATGAGAGGGAATCGCGAGGTGATCCTATGGTCGAATAATCAGGAGTGACAGGTCAAAAACCAGAAGTAGCTGGCCATTGAAATTTGGAATTTCGAATAAGAGGAGAAAAATTTAACTATTGCGCACAGGAACGAGGCGAGGGTTAATAACCATGGTGGCCTTAGGACGCCTAGGAAACTATCTAGGGTCATAGTCCGGGAGGTTTGCAAGGTCTTCATTCTTAACTGAATAGATGTTTTCATAAAAGTTTATAGCTAGCTCTTTAATGTGGTGCCGGATAGGTTCTATTGTCATATCTCTATGCATTACTTCATTACGCAGGTACCAAGGGGCTTTCCTAATCCCACGGAGAGTTTTATTTTGCATTGTCTGCAGCCTTTGAATATGAGTGTCCGCTGTTGATCCCCACACCGGAGCAGCATAAAGAAAGATGGGACGAAGGACAGTCTTATATAATAAAAGTTTATTTTCCATACTCATTTGGTTCTGGTACAGGAGGTGCGCTAAGTCCCTGCGGGCTCTAAGAAATTTTCCGATATTGGTTACTATGTTTTTTTTTCACGTTAACCTACTATCTAGATAAACTCCAAGGTATTTGCCCTCTCTCTCGAAGTGCACCGAGTGACCACACACTATGACCGGTGGAGGTGGAATTCTGTACCTCCACCGTTCAGTTCTCTTTTATGTCATTTCATTCAGTGTCTTTTGAAAGCAGTGATGCAGGATCCACATACCCTCTCTTGTAAATTAAACTGACTAGTCAAATTTCACTTCGCCCATTGAAGGCATCGTCTGAATTCTAGTTTTTGTCGGAAAGGAAGACTGCAATTTTGATATTTTAATCATTGTAGGATAAAATGATCAAAATTTCACAAGCTTTTACTAGTAGGTAAAAATTTAAAACTCAAGAATAAAAGTAAATACAAGACTTTAAAATATCTTTAAAATATATCAAATCTTGTGTGACTTGTTATCTACATTTCCACTTAATATCAGTTTTTAGCCTTTTAAAAAAAGTTATTTAAATTATGTTACAGTATCGCAGCCACGATGGGAAAAGATTAGAGGTGAATCTCCCACAAGCTAAAAGATCAGTTTGAATGACAATGGGAGAGTTCATTTTCGTCCCCTCCCCACTTCTTATAAACGGGAAGATATTCTGGTTGGGCCAATGTAATTTTTTATAAGTGTTAAATTTCCTTTTCTTTTGTAGAATCATGCTTTCGTGATTCAATCAAGAGCAACCTTATATTTTTAGCTAATTGAAATCGAATATCAACTGGAAGAAGAAAAAAAAGCTTTTGCCGCGTGAAAAAAAAAATAGTTTTTTAACAGCTAATTTATAGTGAATATCTGAAGGTTTTTTTTCACTTATCTTAATTCATTCTCTGGTGTTATATTTTCTGTTTATTACATTTATTATTGAATAACCATACTTTTTTGTTCACCAGTGACTGTTTAACCATTGTTTAAATTTGTGGTAAATTTTAAAATGTCTCATATTTAGGGAAATATTGTTCATTATTAATGGAGTTTTGTTTTTTTTAATTTCCTTGTTTCTCGTTGGGGCTCTCCAGGTGTTGATAGGGAAAATTTCTGCTTCACATGGGGAAAATGTATAAGTATCTAGTCTCCGATTTGGTCTGGAATCGTCTGCATTGAGAGTACCTTCTTAGCAGAGATACGTTAATGCTGAGGTGTAATTTCTGTGTACAACTAAACTATTACCGTTTTAATCAAATAAATACATGTTTGTAATATTTAAGTTGAGAAAATACTTGCATGTCCTATTACGGGGATCTGGGATTCTGATGGAAAGCAAATAATTAATTTCGAATTGTTATTTCTAACGCTTCAATGTTCATTCGCAGTGCAAGTAAAGAAGTTTATTTATTTAATGTTCATTTTCCTCGAGTTATTTGAAACCGAGATTTGTGCTGTCTAGAGATTTTAACATTTTAAATTTGCTCTCTGCGAATACCGGTATGGCATTTGAACACCAACCTGGTATGGCTATTGAATGCTTAAGTGTGAGTAATATAATGTTCTTTATGGATTTCATTTGATATGAAATGGGTAATCGTGTTATGAGTATGTTATTTCATTGTCATATTCATAAAACTAGTGATTCATGAAAATACTGAAATAAATACTGTGCTACCTATGCTAATCCAGTGGCGCACCCAGGATTTTTTCTTGGGGGGGGGGGGAGATGAACGGATAAAAATATTTATAATGCATGGGGGGGGGGCAAGATGAAAGGATAAAAACATTCATAATTCAAAATCAATATTCATAATGCAATTTCTATTTCTTTGGGGGGGGGGGGGGGCCCCATGCCCTCCCCCTGGGTGCACCACTGTGCTAATCACCAAATGTGCAACTGCACAGATTTTGAATGTTTCAGACTGCGAACAGACAATCATTAGAAATTTTCTACTAGCAGCATTTACAACAGTATCAAATGTTATGACATTAACGAATATACTTTCAGGAAGTCAACATTAAAACTTACATAGTACAATGAGAATGATTTTTCATATTCTTACCGATAAAAATATTCTTGTGAACTAAGTTTTTATGATGAATCAAGGACTTGCTCGAGAGTTTAAAATCATAATGCTTTAAATTTATTTACAATAAAATTTTATAGAATGATCCAATATTAAGTATCATTTGCAAAATTGTTCTTTTGTTTTTCACTCTGGATAATAACTGATATATCTTCATTTAATATGTGTAGAAAAGTAAGTAAGAGATTAAGTAAATGTATCTGTGTTGCTGTAGTTCATGGAAAATCATGTAACCTCTAGCAGACATATAAGGAAAAGCATCATGGAAATTTTTCCTTTTTATAGCATGCTTTCTAATGACACAAAATTTGTTGTTAAGGGACCCAAAAAATTTTTATAACAGTCAGGGTATAATTTTTATCAAATGATTTATTTTAAATTGATTTTAATAAAAAAAAATTATTTTATGTATTTGAACATTTTTTGTATATTTTCCTAAGGATATTAAATTTAAATATAAACAGGGAAGAAAGGAGTCTTTTATTTATATCGTACATCTCATTCATATAATTCAACATTTCTACTCCCTGTATAACCCATTTGCTTATTCGAAAATTTTCTATTGTGTATATTGGTCTACTTTACTTATCAATCTTGTCACTATGTTTATACACTTACTTATCTTGATTGGCCAGATTTGTGTCTGAGAATAAGTCAGACAAACCAATACTAAGTACACTTGGATCCTAATTATGAAGTGGAATGTTTAACAAAAAGTGAAAAAGACCACGCTTTAAACTTTGTCAAAGAAAAGTATGGAGATTCCTCCTTTTTAAACATTTCACTAAAATTCATTGTGCACTCTCCTCCTTTTAATGAAACTTTGTTTGATAAAAGAGCCTTAGAATCATTAAATTTCTTACAGTGGTGGAAATCAATAGCACTTCTAAAGAACTGTAGGGATCAAAAAGAGTTTAATATAATACAGATGTTATGTACTGCAAAAGGAACAACTGCTGGGATAGTGAGGGTGTTTTCCACTTTTGGACTTGTACAGAGTAAATTGCAAAACCAATTAGGTGTAGAAAAGGCAGTTAAATTAGTGTTTATGTTTAAATCTTTAAATAAAACTAATTTTTAAATATTTTGATAAATCTAGATAACGAAATAAAACTAATTATTTTCTTTTTCATTTTTAGTTTGAAATCATTTTGTTATTGGTTGTTTTTCTTTTATTTCATTTTTTGTTTTTAAATTATTAAAAATTATTTTATTGACAATGATCAGCAATGTGTGAATTTGAAAATGTTTACTTCCCATTTATGCATTAGTTATATAGTAGTATAGTTATATAATTTTAAATCTATGATATATATAATAGTTTATATCACATAAAATTGAAATTTAAAAAAATCATGATTAAAATAAATTTTTTTTTTAATCGTGATTTTTATACACCCTGATAACAGTTTGTGATGCAATTTTTTTAATTTTCCAATTGGAAGTTTTAAATATATGTTTTGAATAAATATTGCATTCGAAAACTAAGATCAATATTACAGCAAAAAGGAAGCACTATATAAGCTACATTTTTTCATTCATACTATGATCTAAATTTTAAATGAGTCATCATAAGAAAATTATTTTAAATTTATTAAGGTATCTATCTCTAAGGGGGATTATTTTTCTTTCAAAAAGGTAGAGAAGAGCACCCGTGTTTACTTTTCCTTTTTTTTTTTTAAATTCTGAATAAATGCCTTTTATTATTAATAATTAAATTTAATTTGATAACTTATAAGATTTCATGGTTATATCTAACAGTGCAGTTCAATTGTTATTATAATAAAACTAATACATTTGCTCCCAAAAATGACAAGTCATTTAATCATTATCGATTAAATGATGTACTGAGTATAACCTATTAATTTTTTTTTCAGTGTTATTGAGTTTTTCTTAAATAAAATTATTTAAAAAAAATAAAAGTACATTAAAACTTCTGTTTAAACATAAATATCTGTTCAAAACTGTTTTCTTACATGTGAGAGAGAAATATAGAATAACTCCCTAGATCTTAAGAATATTTATATAACAGTTATCAGCTGGCTGCAGCCTTATAATTAGTGCTTAATATTGATGTCCAGCTTCAATTAGATAATGAAAATAATAGGTAGCAAAGGCTTTCGTAAACATAATTATTTTTCTGCTCTAGTTGCAACTATTTTTAGTCTCTAATGTTAAAAAGGTTTCTTAACATCCCTCTAGCTGTATTTATGTTTCTGTTCTTATTAAATTACCTTATTGTAATATATGTCATTGTACTGTTTGCTCTTAATGAAGTTAATACTTTTCAGTCATCATGTTTTCAGTCAACTTCTTTTATTTTAATTTTTATAGATTCCTATAAAGCTTACAAAAGAACCTGGAATGGATTCTGATGGTCGTGAAGTTTTAAAATGTGGCTTTAAAATTGGTGGTGGCATTGATCAAGATTTTCGTAAGAGCCCTCAGGGCTATAAAGATAGTGTGAGTTATTTGGTTAATTTCTTATTTTTAATAGATTCTGATCAAACTGTTACTATAAGCACTAAATGTGCAATTCCTTAAATGGGATACAGCTTCATTTAAAAAAAATTATCATATATACAGCTATGATAGGAGACTTGGGTCTATTTGGCCCTCTCCCTGTTTATGCTCCTGTTACTACCCATTTTTGGAATTTTACTCAAAATCCTTAGCTTAATTTTTTCTAACAAAGAAAGTTTGTGTTAAAGAATTCAAACAAAACAGGGAAAAAGAAACATCTACTGTTGATTATGTGCAAAACTGCTGAGCTGATAATATATTATTTATTGTTGCATGCAAAATCTTATGCATCTCTTCAACTGGGCTCTAGGCTTATAAGGAAAGATATGGCATGCTTGTACTATATCAGAGAAAAATAATTTTGTCATGACCCTTTTGTCAATTTCAGTTATAAATATTGTTAAGTCATCAACATCTTAAATAGGATGATATCATTTAAAATTATTATTGCTTGTAATAGAGTCTCCATGAGAGATATTTTGAAGTTTAGGAGTTGTTAATTTACTTAATTGTAAGAAGAATTTAGTTTCTTTCACAGTATTTGATTAGGTAATCAAGGCATGAGGGATTTTGATTGTAGTTAATCAGCTTTATCTAGTTATTGGATGTCATATGAAATCTATCCCATATTTGAGGAAATAAGATCATTTTTTTGCAGTTAAGATGGACTGAATTTGTTGAATATATGATTCACTGAATTTTTTCCAGCATTTTTTTCACATTACTTTCTATATCTTTTATAATTCTGCTGTGGATGCAAAACAGTAAAAGACATAATTCGACTCAAATTTATATGCACTGCTCATACTAAAATTTGGCATGGCTAATTTTGGTCAGACTGAAATAGGATGTCCAAACATGATCTGCCTAAATATAGGAAACATCTTTTTGTTAATGTTTTTTTAAACATTGTGTTCCATATGAAATAAATTGAATTTTTCTTTTATAATGCTTCTGCAAATATTGCTAGATATGTATCTAGAATTTCTAGTTTAGATAAAAAGGCAACATAATGTTCTGTTGCTACCATCACATATTGGCTGCAGCTCTTTTTTATACATCATATTTTATGCACACAGCATAAATAAAATTGAGTTCATTTGCACAATGTAAATAATTTTCGTTTGACTTATTTTAATTCATTAAAAAATAATGATACTATAGTTTGATTTTGATACTCTGTATTAATATAGTTTTGTAACATACTAATACAATTGAAGAAAGTATGAACTCTAAACAGCTGAAATTGGAATATTTTATGTTTAAATAGGTTTTTCCTTTGAATATACCTTCCATAAACTATTTGTTATAAATGACACTTTTATTGATTTCAATCTCATGTATTATAGGGAATATATGTCACAGAAGTGTATGAGAATAGTCCTGCTGCAAAATGTGGTTTAAAAATTCATGACAAAATTTTACAGGTTAGTATGATGTTTGTATGTATTTCAAATGCTTGCAATCTTTAATGTCTTTGTTGCAACGTTTCTATTTTATAATACAGAAATTGATTTTAATAGAAATTTTGGAACACATTTTTATATAATTTAAATACTTGTATAGGTTATTTGTTAGCTGATTCATTTTCTTAAATATGTTTCTTATTTGAATGAGTTTTATAATTTCTCATTTTATTCAATATTTAGTTGGTGCTTGTTGCAATATTTATTGGGTTAATGTTGAGCTTTTCTTTAATGAAAGTTGTCAAGAAAAATCATGTTAAGAAGCAAATCCTTCATTTGTTAAATTTCAGTTTCAACTTTTATATATTTAACATCTTTCAGAGGAGAGTTCAGTTTTTTTTAACCTTACTATAGGAGTATTTATATTAAATTCCACTTTTTATAGCTCTGTTTCTGTAATGTAGATTGGTGTAGTTTTTACACACATAGTATAAATATATATATATAGTAACTTTTAAGTGCAAAACTGTCATACACTATAGGGCTGAATTTATAACCACGCAGAGTAAAAGCATGAAAATTGCTAAACACAAATATTCTCTCCCTTTCCTTTATGACCTATGCTTACACAAGAATGAAACACTGATGACTAAAGACATTTATGTATGGAACTGATTGAAGCTTTAATTAAAAATTTAATGAATATAAAACATGACATATATATATATATATATATATATATATATATATCAGCCAAAATCAGGGTTTCTGATTTGGACTAATATGCATACTCTCAAGGAAGGGGTATTTAAAAAAAATATGTAATGTCTAGTAATTAAGTATTTATCAATTTTCTTATGATTAACTTCTGAATAGATGTATCTATGAACTATATTGTTAGAGAGGGCAATTTTTTTTCTTTATTATATTTAAACTGTGTTATTGGTAACTGAATTAGTAAGTAATATAGACTATCAAAAACGTCAAACACACAAGTATAATTTTACATATAGAATATTAGAGGTTTTATTCTTCTATGATCATTTTGTAGCATTTAAGTTTTATACATCTAATGAACTCTCTCATATACTAAATGTTTGTTATTTACAGTCATTACATTCCTACCAACTTCAAGTAAAGTGTGACTACTTTCAATGTGAAGTATTGTGACTAGTTATGTTTTTCATGTTATATGATTAATGTAGCTTTATTTGTAGAAAGAAAGTGTTTCCATTTCTCAAATATAATACATCTTATATGTTGTGTAATAAATAGTTCTTCAATTTATCTTCTTTACTCTTTTTTTATTGTTAACATTGAGCATTGCTTTTAATTGTGATACCATTAATTTCCTGTTTCTGATTTTCTCTTACTAGTAATACTTTCATTTTAGGTGAATGGATATGATTTTACTATGGTCACCCATAACAAAGCTGTGGAATATATTAAAAAAAATCCTGTTTTAAACATGTTAGTGGCTAGAAAAGGTGTAACACACTCTTGAAACTACTTGTAAAGGATTCTTGTAGTATGGCAAACTAGATGATGTACTTGTCTTCCTGTTCATTTGCATTTTTGAATGGGGAGGAATATGTCTTTCATTATTGCTAGCATCATTTGTGGATATTCTGATTGTGGTTTTACATTTTCTTGTATATAAGAAAGTTTTAGATTATAAACTTACTGTATATATATATAGTGTTTTTGCTGGCAAGATGTAATAAAACCAACTTTTCTTTCATCAAAATACTTAAGTTTTTGGTTTTAAATTATATGCTGTGATTCAGATAGTTTATTATATGTTGTCATCTTTTATAATATTTTATATGCACATATCTATTGGTTCCTAATTTTATACATTTATGAATTTGATTTGCATCATCACCATCATGGCCAAATTATTCATCTTAATTGTATGTGTTTCTATTAGTATTTAATTAGTTATTTTAAAAGTTGTGTTTTGATATCACACTCTATATGACTGTACGATACATGAAGTTCTGCATGAAAATTATTTCTTTTAAACTTATTATAAGTATAAAATATTATTTACTTCTTGTTTACATCTTGTGAATCATAACTTTTTATTTCATTGTAAATGCATTTTATATAGGTATATATTATTACTTTTATCTGATAATGTTCCTGGTTAAAATTTCAAAAAATCAGAGACACAGGCATAGTTATATTATTTAGAAAAGAAAAGGAAGTAAAGATATCTCATTTATTTTGAATAAATTGAAACATTCCCAGAGTTAACATGTTTTTAACTCATCTACTTGTGTAAAAATATGACTTTTAAACATAAAAGTATAATTCCAAATTCATGTATTCTTGTAATTTTTAAAGTTGAATTATATAGCTGGTATAGCTGTTGAATATTGCTGTATAACAGTGTTTAAATAAGCCAAAAATCATTACAAAAAGTTATGTTTTAAAAAACATTGCATTCTTCCTGAATCTTTGAAGTAAAAATTTTGTAATATAGATTTTTACATTCTCTTATGATGTAATATTGAAATCTCTACATTCAAAGTTGAATGTAGATTAACACTCAAGTCATTATTTATTTATGTTGAATGTTGGTATGGAATGCACATAATAGTGTTTTATTATAACATTTATTATTAAGAGCACAAATTTTATGAGTTACCAACTTTTCTGTGAAATTTCTTTTCTACAAAAGTTTTAGCATTGTACTCTTGTTATCTTTGAATATCAGACCTTTTTCTGTATAAAAATTTGTCTTGCACTACAGATAGATGTGAACAATTTCACTCCATCTACTTCATTATATATATTCCTTTCCGGAAGCTCTTGGTTTTCAAAATCCTGTGCAGTACTCTAAAATGTCTGAATTTTTCTAATAAGGTATTTAACTGTTAAACATGTACCCTTCAATAAATCCCCGCACATGTCAATATTGAAGGAAATGAGTGTGCTGACTCACTGGCCAAGGAAGTGCGAAACCTGGCCCAGACCTCTTCATCCATCACACTAGCTGATGTTAACACAGTGGTCAGGTACGGATTATCCAACCAGCCCCTAAAGAAACAACTAATTTTGGACTTTAACTGTCCCAGAACAATATCTTCTCAATAGCTAGACTAAGAACTAATCACTTTAAGGGTGTGAAAATTTACCCTGATGGCACAAGATCCTTTATCAACTGTAGAAATTGCCCTTTTCAAGCTTGTTTGTCCTCGCAAGAACTCCTCTATAGCCCACAAGCACTTGTTCTGGCATCTGCTGTTATCCAGGCTTTTGGATCTATTTAAGACTTTTTCTTTTGCACTATTCGTAGACACAACAACAACTGTTAAACAAGTGCATGAATTATGCCATTGGAACAGCTAAAATTTTCAGCGACATATATGACCAGCATTTCTATACAGTCAAATCTGGTTAATTGGACCAGCCACTTATTTGGACCGAATTCTAAAGACCTGAAACAAATCCTACTGCATAAACCTACTAGGACATGTTCGTCTAATCAGATTAGCCGGTTATTAGGACCAAAATGATCGCGCCCTGATGTGGTCTGATTAACCAGAAACAACTGTATATACATAGTCAAGTGTTGACTTAATGTTCCGAATGCAAATGAATTGATGGTCATTTCTTCCCGTCATTTTTTAAAATTCCTCTGAATATGTGAAATAAAGTCTGTATAAACATTTTTGTCAGTTGGGTGGTGTAATGCAAAAATGTGATTTTGGTTTAGTTAGAAATGTAAGTCTATTTCAGCTGTAATATGATTGCAAAATATGTATTATTTGTTTAGGAAATTGATATGCTATCTTTCTGGTGAAATTCAAAGTCATTGTGAGGTATGAGAATTGTTTGTTCATCTCAAATTAATTGTATAAGTTATTTTTGGAATTTTCAAGTATGAATTACATCTAGTTATTGAACTTTTCAATTTGAATGCAAGAAAAAAATATATTTTTATTATCAAGCACTTATAAAACAAACATTTTTCGATTTCCTGGAAATAAAATATTTTTACAAATGTAATTTGGAAGCTTTAATATCATAGTGTATTTAATATATCCTTATGTCATATAATTTTTACATATTAGAATTTTAACTTCCACAATGTTATAAACACATCGTGGAAAAATTCCATATTTAAGGAAACATTTTTTAGACTATTAATACATAAAAACTCGGAAATCCAGCAATGTATTAATGCTTTTTCATCAGTTTTTAACAATATCTGCGATTTGTAGAAGTTACAGCTGTATACCATTTGAAATATACAATGTAAAATAAAACCTAAGTTTTTTCCAATACATCGTAATGATGATAATTAAACTGAGCACCCCTCCAAAACTTTAAAAAAAATTCTCCCTGTCTTCAGTAACTGTTTAAAATAATTTATATTAGAAGTAAATTTAATTGCTAATAATGTAGTTTTCTTTCAGCACATGATTCATACTTTGAGAAAATTAACTGTACAAATGGTTTGCATTTGACAGTTATAAGGCCCAGGTATATCTGAATTATATCAAAATATTTGCCGTTTCTCTCTGTTTTAAATAATACAATAATAATTTTTTAACAAAATTCAACAATGCAAAATTACATGAATCAATTAATAAAATTTAGTATTAAAACTGTTCAGCGTTAATATTTATGCTTATAAGGCTACCAAATTTCACTCTTTGTACCTTGCATTTAAACATGATTTTATCTGATTTAAAGGGTTAAACTTAAAATTGATTTTTCATTGATATTTGATTTCAAGCGTATTTTAAAAAAGAATTTCTATCTTTAAATATTTTTGGATTTTTTTTTTCTCTACTTTTCAGTAAAAATAGTGCAATATTACTGTAATCCTGTATTCAGACACATTATTTCTGTTACATTTATGAAGAAAGTCTGAGCACCACTTCAAAATGAATTCTAATTGACTTGGGAAAACTGCATTGTTGATAAGAATTTATATTTATATAACAGTTTCAGAATTACTTTTAAAATCTTGTTTCATATTTGTTAAGATAGGACTGATATACAAAATGCTTTATATCATTTTGCTCCCTCTTTTATAAAACTCTGCAGGGTGATAAATGCCTATCAATCTGAACAAACTGTTCACAGAATGGATGGATTTTCTGAGGTGTTGTACAATTGAAGAAAATATTTAAATTGCAACTGTGGTTAAATTTTACATTTTTTAAGCAAGAGTGGAGAGGAAGAGATAGTCAAATTTTGAGCTTCTGGTAGAATAATTTTCTCTCTGTGGGATAATTATTTTTTCTCTTTTGAATGCAATTTGATGCATAATATGTGCATGTATACACACACACACACATACATGTTTGCATGTACACCGAAGAGTCAAAAAATGGTACTGGCGTGCGTATGCAAATAAAGGATATACAACCAATCAGTGTAACGCGATACGGTCGGCAGCGCATATCTAAGACAACAGGTGTCTGGCGAAGCTGTTAGATCGGTTCCTGCTGCTACAATGGTAGGTTATCACGATTTCTGTGACTTTGAACGTGGTTTTATAGTCGGCGTACGAGAGATGGGACATAGCATCTCCGAGGAAGCGATGCAGTGTGGATTTTCGCGCACGACAATTTCACGAGTGTACCGTGAATATCAGGTATCCGGTAAAACATCAAATCTCCGACAGTGGTGCGGCCGGAAAAATACTTGAAGGAACTTGGCCGTCGACGACTGACGAGAATCCTTAAACGAGATAGACGTGCAATAAACACTTCCTCAAATTACTGCGGATTTCAGTGCAAGGGCATCAACAAGTGTCAGCGTGCGAACTGTTCAACGAACCATCATTGATATGGGCTTTCGGAGCTTCAGGCTCATTCGTTTACCGTTGTTGACTGCACGACACAAAGCTTTACGCCTTGCCTGGGCCTGCCAACACATCTATTGGACTGTTGATGACTGGAAAGACGTTGTCTGGTCTGACGAATCTCGTTTCCAATTGGACGTGTGCGGTTAGGAAACAACCTCATGTATCTATGGACCGTACATGTCAACTGGGGACTGTTCAAGCTGGTGGAGCCTCTGTGATGGTTGGTTGTTTGGGATTTAATGGCGTAAGTTCCAGAGAGGACAAGCTGCGCCATGCTCTGGTGGTATGGGGCGTGTGCAGTTGGCGAGATATGGGACCCCTGATACGTCTAGAGACGACTCTGACAAGTTACGGATACATAAACATCCTGTCCGATCATCTACACTCATTCATGTCCTTTGTGCATTCCGACGGATTTGGACAATGCCACCCCACCCCCTACGTCTAGAGTTGCTACCGAGTGGCTCCAGGATCACTCTTCTGACTTCAAACACTTCCATTGTCCACCTAAATTCCCAGACATTAACAGTATTGAGCATAGTCGGGATGCTTGCAACGTGCTGTTCAGAAAAGATCTCCACCCCCTCACACTCCTATGGATTTGTGGACTGCTCTGCAGGATTCATGGTGTGAATTGCTTCCAAGATACCTTCACACATTAGTCGAGTCGATAGCCGAAAAAAAAAGAGTGCTATGGTTCGGGTTCTGCTTTTGGCATACAGTAAGTCATGTGTTCCGGCACTTCTGCGTGCTCGTGGGGAAAATTTCTGATTAATGATTATTATATGAAAGATTTGTAAGGGAAGAGATGATGTATAGAATAAATATATGACTGGGGATTAGATAGTCCATATGTTAAGTATAGTTTCGACATTTTTAATTGATCATTCTGATGAATTTATCTTAAGATATTACTGTTTTGAGAGATTTATTTTAATGTCTTCATCACTATATGAAATGGAGAATTCTGACAACTTCAAAAAATACTTTTTAAACTTATGTCTAACATTTTATCACGTTTCAGCCTGCTTTGTTTAGCAATTGTGTTGGATTTGCAAGAAAATCTTGGTATTTTTGGCATGTGCAAATAAAGAGTGATTCCATTGACAATGTTTGAGCATTCCATGTTTTTTGTACCAGAAATATATCTGAAAATTGTAATTTTTTCTATCAAATTTTAGTTTTTTTATAAGTTTGCTCTGCTTTGATAGCGTAATGCTAAACCTTCAGAAAACTAAGCTTAAAATTTAATTATGATCTTCTGTTTGATTCATAAGTATTTTCTCTGTGCTTTTTGAAATGTCTTTACTCTGTGAAATTTTTTGTAAATGAAATAAATGTTTCATGTTATATATGATTACATAAAATTATTCATAAAACTACAGTTATTATTTATAAAATTAAAGTTAGATCCTTTTTGTAGTGCTTTTTAAAGTCTTTGGATTAGAAGGATAGAATTTTAATGAATAATTATTGTATATTTACCCACACGCTCTCTCACGTTTTATACCAAGTCATTTTTAGTGCTTCAATTGCTTAATTATATGCAAATGTCACTTTTCTATATATTTATTGTATTTGTATGCTATAAAGTGTTATTTATTATGTGCTAGAGGAGGTGGGATTATGGACCCCCTTAATATCTGCCTTATGCGCAGGTGCAGCCGCTAATTATAGCTGTGATCTAGACCCCCCTAGGTGGCTGTAATGGATAGTAAAGGTCATTGACCCCAGTTCACTCGCGAATTATGTCCTGTGGCCAATTGTTTGTTTTTCGAGTTTTCAAACTTTTTCTGAGAAAAGTAAAAGTGAATATTTTACATATCTACTACTATGTTTTGTAAAAACTGATTCCTGTGCCTTATTCTACACGACATGGAGTCCCTTTTGAGCTAGTTCGAAATTAAATTCGATGTAATTCATAATGTGAAAAATGAGTTTGTTTCCAAGATGGCGTTGTTTGAAATATGGACCCCATGGGTGCTGGTATTATGGACCCGGGTCCATATTACCAACAACCGGTTTCGATAATGTAATAATAATGTTTCCGTGAGAAAATGTAATTCCACAGTTGATTTCATTGTGATACATTTAATTTTCATGTTTTGTAATCCTCGGTTATTCTGGAAGCTAAGAATGAAAGTTGAGAAGAAATCTCCCGCTAGTAAGGACGCTGTAGTGCGCAGATGTTTCAGGCTATCCAGAAGTTAAGATGCGGAGAAATGGGACTAAAGGAGGCTGCCAGAGTGTTTGGTGTATCAAGAATAACTTTGAGATTATTGGCGTCACAAGTGGATAAGCCAGCAGCAGATTTGGTTATACAAAAACAAGAGTTTGGTTTTGGTTTGGAGCGCTACGGTCAACTTTTGTTATACAAGGGCTAATTAGACCGAGACCTATAATTTAAAGCTGATTAAAGGTGGCTGGGTTATTTTTATTTGCTGGAGAGCTTGTGTTCAGGGAATCGATTCCAGAATCTTCAATGTAGATGAGACTGGTTTAAGTGTGGTTCAGTCTAAAGTTTCCCAAGTCATGGGGTTGAAGAGAAAACGTCAGGTGGGATCTCTGTCTACAGCGGAACGTGGTTACCTGGTAACTGTGGTTTGCTGCATGAGTGCTGAGGGAACGTATTTTCCACCAATGATATTTCCTCGTAAAATCTTAACGGATCAGCTTATGAATGGAGCCCCTTCCAGAGCAATTGGAAGAGCTCATCCCTATGGGTGGATACAAGCCCATATGTTTACAGAGATGGCCCAGACCAGCAAGAAGCATCGTGCATCTTCTGTGAAGGTGCATTCAAAGATGACACATAGAACTTTGTATTCGTTGTGGGATGAGTCTACACTGGACTCATTCTGTGTGCACCGGAGCCGAAGCTGAGTTTTATATTTGCGACTTTTGTCGCCAAAATTAAAGTTTTTTTTATATAGATATTTGATGATCCAACTGTTTAATAATATATTATCTTTCTTTCACTTTTTCATTTGAAAACTTCTCTTATTTGTTTACAGCTGTTTAATAGATAGATAAATGATTTTTTTTGGTAAAAAAGATGGGGGTCCATATTACCCTCCACTTTCGGTCACCTGCAAGTTTTGACTTTTTTCACTTATGTGATTGTATACATCTTAAAATTTGATTTAATGGCAAATCCACTTAAGGATGTTTAGATGATGAGTTATCGAAGAGGTTAGAGCCCCAAAATATGAAAATCGGTCTTTAGTATGACCACAGTGAGCCAAAAACAAAAGGGGGTCCATAACCCCCCCTTCTCCTCTATATCAGTATCTGTTAAGATATGTTCTACAAATAAATTTATTTATTCTCTTTGTTTGTCCTGTTTATATATTTTAAATAAATTCAGCTAGGGAACAAAATTGTCACTACTTTTGCTGAAAACATATACATATAGCGTTGCTTATACAACAAAAGCCGTAAACAGTGGTAAAAAAAACTGTTTACGATTATTACGTGTATTGGAAATAAATATGAAGCTCAATACTTTTGTCTATAGATATACTGTCAGACTCTGCTTTAAGGTCATTTGAGTTTCAGTTCATCCTACTTAGTGTTATTTTCAGTCTTTTTACATAATTCAGTGTCATACTATCAAAATGGCTTCAAGGGTAACTCCTACAAACAAAGGACATCGCGTAATTTCGAAGTCCTATGTCTAGTTTTTAGAAGTTATGTTAATACTTTGCATAGAAAGCCTAAACATGATGCAAGAGTTTTTAATATCAGTTTCCTCAGTAGAGAGATTTAAAATTACTTAATTTTAAAACAATACAGCATATACCTATGCAGAAACCTAATAAAAGAAAACATTAAAATGAACAACCGAGAGGTAAATATTAACAAAGCAGAAGAATTTGATAAGTTTTTTTATCTATAAATATATACTAATTTATTAAGTGACTGATGCAAAATTCTTAAAAATCATGCTATAGCATGATTTTCTGTATTAACCTAGGAACAAATTAACATGCAACTAGATTTAATACGCAGCCTCGTATTAACTTTTGTAATTTATTACAGATTATAGGGGAAATACTGTTCCATACACTGATATCGATTTATAGGCAAAAAATTATAGGGTACTTGCTCTTTTTTTTTTTTTTTTTAACTAACAAACATTGTTTTATTAAGGGATACTGCAGAGATGGCAGCTCCTTTGCCTTTTCTAAAGCCAAGCTACCATCCTCTCGATGTACCGATTATATTTCATAATTCATAAATTTGATCACTAAAAAGAGCATTTAGACGCGCACACAAATACATTTTTTTTCTTAATTTCGGGTAATTAAGTCGTGACATACAGATTTTTAAAAGCTTAATTTTCTGGAGTGCAGAATCTTTCTGAAAATTTTGCTTCCAGTTTTCAGAGACCCACTCGCAATTCAGCCAACTGGGTGGAGCAGTGGTTTGACCCACGGGTATTCTCAGAGTGCCTTCACCCGTTTGTCTTTTATCAGTCTGTGCTGCTTTTGGCTTAACTATTGTAGTTTCCCCAACGGAATTGTAACACAACCAATCCCCTAATAAATAAACTATATATCGCATAGACCGCGAGAGGGCGTTTCCAGCACTTCGCTTTGGTTTGGTTTGGTTTGGAGCGCTACGGTCATTTTTTGCTACACGAGGGCTAATTAGACCACCAGCACTTCGCTCTGCCAGAAAAATAGTGTTTTGAAAAACACCAGAACCACTGATGACTGTCTAGCTGGAATGTGTGTGAAAAGGGAATATGTCCCTATACTCTTCATGCCGGAGCAATACTGTAAACGCAGTTCCAGAAGCATAGGTAAGAGATAAATTTCTATTAGTAAAGTATTTGGTTTCTAGTTTGTTTTATTTATCGGTAACACCATGGCGATCATGAATGCTAATTTTGGCGTCAGGAATAAAGCAATTTTATTGAGTTGAGCTTTCTATTGTTTAGTCTAATGCGGAGGTACTTGTTGTTAGACATTCACTTTTTGTTATTCACCGCTATTTACTGGCTACTTTATAATGGGAGCACCATATAGGAGTTTTTCTATTGTTATTGTTACATTATTTCCCTTGAGGTTCTGTTCTTGCTTTTGCACTTCTTTAACGGGGAGATGAATGTTTCTTAATGTTCCCCATTTGTCGCAAATTTCATTTTTGTTAAATTATACATATAGTTGGAGTTAAAACATGAAAAATGCTTTTTAGTAATTTTCCGTTGTCTTAAAAGGCCTTTTTAACGAAATTATCCAGTGTGAGAAGGGAGTGAGGTGTCGCAGGGTACGTGGAAACCATTGAAGGGGGTCCCGACTCGAAAAAGTCTGGGAAACACTGCTTTAGTGTGTCCACTACTTGCCAGTGCAATGCTTCCATCAAATCAAAAGCAAGAACTGACTTCAAGTCTTCAATTATTAGTGAAAATAAAAAAGTCACCGAGTGGCTTTCTTTAAAACTAGTACAATAAGGTTTGCTTGCTTCCGAAATGATCCTACTGCGGTTGGGAAATTCCCGCGGTTTGAAAATGGCTTGTTGCAAACTGGTTGATTTTTTATTTCTATTTTTCTCTGTTGAGTTCATTTCTGCTGCTTTTCGTTTTCAGAGGGTAACTTTCTTTTTTAAATGATTTTTTTTTCTCCTGCTTTTTAGGTAACGGAAAACCGGAGAAATTTTGTTTAAAAAAATTACCATAAATAAAATCGTTTTATGTTCAGAAAGCTGGAAATTAGGCACAAAATCGAAAACTCTCCATTATAAATCAGAAGGTTTGGCACGTGTGAATATATAAATAAAGCAGCTCGAAATCGGAATTTATCAATTGATTTTCATATTAATCGCTTAGATACACAATTGCCACCCTAATATAACTCTAAATTCGAATGTTCGTCGTCTCACATAAGTAATTTAGGTCGAATCTTTGACATTGAAAAATGAAAGATGTTTTCACCAAAAGAAATCATTTTTACAAAATGCTATTTCTGCTCTAGAACCAACCCTTCTCACCTTCTATCACTTTAATTCTATGATTGGAGTCTTGATGCTAAAATCTAAGGACAAAATTTATTTTCCATTCATATGAGAAATAATTATTTCATTAAATTCTAACATCTTATAAAATTATTCATAAAAGTATAAGGCGAAATATCAATCTAATGGTAGATTCTATATCCATTACCTTATTTCATTCTGGAAGGAAAAAAAAATTACGACTTATGAAATTGCCAACATTAAATAACTAAGTTAATTGAGGAAAGACCACCGGCTGGCGCACTCCAACCTCTTCTAAATTCTAAATCACAACAGCCTAGCGCTTCTGGTTCTGACTTGTCATTCTGTGATGGTTCGACCTCAGACTATCTCTCCGACGTCAGCTTAATATTCAGCCACCAAGTCTCCTTTTATAACTTCTATCACCTTAACCCTTCGGTGGGGCGGACAATGGCCGAATGGCTAGGGCGCTGGCTTTCGGTACCCGAGTCTGTGGGTTCGAGTCCCACTGTTGGCATGGATGTTTGTAGCCGTTCGGCATCGGCTTTAAGCAGTAGGTCCCGGTCTAATTAGCCCCTCCCCCCCCCTGTAGCAAAAAATGACCGTAGCGCTCTAAACAAACCTAACTCTTCGGTGGGAACATCTGCCTCTCAGGCAGCTATGGTTTCTTTATTCAACGCTGAGTCCCACACCCTTCGACCTTGGGTACTGTGAATCTACAAGTCCTTTAGTCCACATCTTGTCTTCAGTGCGGAAGGGTGATTCGAGACGCCAGCCTTTTATAGTTCAGGTACGTGCCATTTTTCTAAAACATTGTCTGCTTATTAGATAGATATTCCCACTAAAATATATTTAAATATCTGACTGTCAGGCAGATGTTCTTCATACATTTTGTATAAAATGTACAGCAAGGCTGAAAATCTTTCAAGATGTGAGTTTTTGAAGGTTCTGGGAACGAATTTGGCCAAACTTTGTTCTGAAACGAAGGCTGAATAAGACTGATTTTCTTAAATGCCTCTACAAAACGAACCATAATATAACCTGTAATAATTGGTTCTGTTCAATAGAAGCTGGTCGAGAACTAAGAGAAATGGTTTGATGATTGTGGCTACCATGAAATGTAATAAACCACAAATACCCTCTGAAGTTAGGAATACTTGGGGAAGAGAGATTCCATCTATATCTGCCTTCCAGGCAGATGTTCCCACTAAGCGAAAAAATAATCATGTTCCCACCAAAGGGTTAAACAGTTGTCAAAGGTCGTTTAAAAAAAAAAAAAAAAAAAAAAAAAAATATTTAATTTTTTTAACAGTCATCGTCAACACTTTTCCTGTAATCCCGAGAACGGAAATATAGTCACAAAAGAATATTCATACCGAGGATATAGAGCTCTGCTCTTCTGTGTCTCGTCAATGTACCATGTCAATGTCACGACCACACTCGTTTCACATTAAATGAAATGTATTAGGTGTAAGCGTGAACTGTAAAGAGGATGTATATCACTTATCCTGAAAAAATATATTAATCTGAAAGTTTTAGCAGGTCTCTACTGATTTACAGATTTCCAAATGCGTCTGCTAATAAGTGGCACACTCAAAAGTTTATGAGTGGACTAAATGTGTGCGATATATTTTTTTTTACTTACACATTGCACCCCGGCAAGAAAAGAGACACAAGTCAAAAAATGGCAATTTTAAGGTTATGCCATTGAAAAATATGTATGAGGTGCCCCATCATGCACGAAAAGAGACACATATCTATCTCGAAATTTGTCCACCTGAGGGCAGTTGTATCAGTCTTATTGTAATGCTAGTTCAAGCTGTATAGTATTCTTAACGTTGATTTTTCTCAAATGCTGCATTTTTGAGTTGTGTCACTTTTCTTGCCGGGGTGCGACATGTGGATTAATTTGTCCCTAAATTGTGTATATTTTTTACCTTCTTCACATTAGCCAATCTTTCACATTGAACCAAGTTAGTTTTCAGTGCCATTAAAGTAGGAACATCTCTAAGCTTCACACACACACAATTCTGTTCAATTTTGCAGATGGCACTAAGCATTTTCTAACGAGCACTAAGCAATGAAAGAAAGATTCACAATTTTAAGTTTTTTTATTTTATTCCTCATTCTATGTAAGGTATTGAAATTTGAGCTTAGATTTAGTCAGGCACTAAATCTAAGCTCAAAAATTAAGGATTGAATTAGATTTCATTTATAAGAGATTACCTTAACACTATAATTGCCTTATGTACAAATACATTTGTTGAAGTTTTGGTTTGTTTTGCTCAATTAATGAAGAAGAAAAAACCCTTCTTCTTTATAATGATGATGGTATAAACTTCATGCATCAAATAATGAGGTTAGTAGCTTTTTTTTTTATTAACCTCACTCTAAGTAGTAGAACATATGGATAAGATAAAAACTATTTTCCAGTTCTCAACAATGACTAGACAAGAATTTAACATCACACCTTTTATGGTGCATAGCATTACTCTCATTTAGTACCAACTGCTGTTGGAGCAAATGAGCATTCATACCATAATGTACATTAGTCATTTCTTTATAAATATTTTTTGTTAAATTTGAATAAAACAATTTTTCCAAAAGAAAAATTACATTTTTTTCTTTAAATATGACAAATTAGTATAAATACACAAATTATACCCCTACGTAAAAGTTAGGAATGATCATCAAGATCAAGTCTATTCATATATGACTTAGCCACATTAATGTGATCTGTCACTCACATCAGCTCTGATGTTTCCCAAGCTGTCCAGTTTAACATACTTTGCATTCCACAGTCATAATTAATTCACTTCACATAGCAAGAAATGCTAACTGAAAAAATTATTGATATCTAAACTTTAGTTAATCTGTTATTGTAATTCAACTTTTTTGGGGTAATGTAAAAATAAATAAATAAATAAATGAATTATGTTTAGAAGAAAACAAATTACGTTAAGAAAACACATTAAGAAACGTAGATAAATAACAAATTTTAATTAAATAAGAACTTTAAATCCAATTTTTTTCAATACATAATTTTACAAAATTTGTGAGTTAATTTAGTCTTTTATAAATGATAAATATTGCAAATACTTAATACAATTTTTTTTTACAGTAATTTTCACCGAATGACAATTTTCATGCTCACAGTAGTTGTATCAAAGGAGGAGGGGGAAGGAGAAAGATAAGGAAAGAACAATGCTAATTTCTGCAGCATAAATGATAAGCTCATAGAAAATGCAGTTTCAAGCAATATAAAAGAAAACACAGTAAACACTGTACATAAGTTAAAGCTCATGTACAGTCACAATTTAAAATAATTAGTTTTTAGTTGGTACTTGTTAGAATTCTTACATGAATATTATATGCAAATATCAAAGGAAAAAACTGAAAAGAGGCATAAAAAGATCTTATTTCAAAATATTTAATACATATATATATCTAATATAGAGATATTGGCTGTTTTTCATCTCATTCAATTTTAGTGTTTTGAATTCAACCCAAACAGCTCTTAATGACATAGAACAATGACAATAATATTTTTGAAAGAGTAGACACATAACTGCTTTACATCTATGAAAAAAATTACAAAACAGCTCTGAAATGTAAATGAATAGTGAGACCAGAAAGTACTTATTTTATATGAGTGACCTTCATTCAGTACGATCAACAAATCACTCATGCTGATTTTCTGCTCTATTGATCTTATAAATTATCACATATGAACACAGTAGAACCTAAATAATTAGTTTTCATAATTTACCTCAGTTTAGCAGTCTGATCAAATCATTATGTTTAGTCTCACGAAAGGTTATACAAGTCCAACACTTTTTTTTTTTTTTAAACTACTTTTAACACATTGTTGACCGTATACTGTTAATATAAGATATCCTTAATTCTTGCATGTTGAAATGACTGAATAAACTGTAGATGATGCTGCCTCTCATCACCAATACCCAAAAAAACAAGACTTCTATTCATGCCCCCTGTCAACAATGTAAATCTTAGATTTTCAATTCCTTTCAATTTCAATCTTTTCCTGCTGAATGTTTATTTATTACACCTACAAATTTATCAGACAGATACGGATTTAAAATTGTTCATTACAAAACACATTAATTTTTTTAAATTTTCTCATTGAAAGAAATTTGTATTTGATGAGTAATTCAGGAATTGTTTTTAGAATTTTACATTGAGATTATCAAAATTATGAATGTTACATGAGTGATAAATGAGTTAGATTAAAAACTACTGAGTAATATAATTGATTTTTGCTAAAGATGGATGGTATTTAAGATGATAGTAACTTCAAGGGGAACTCTTTCCTATGCATATCATATTAGCAGAGGAGCACCCTTCATTCCAGACAGACAGTTTATCTAGCAACTCAAGAGAATCAATCTTAGTAGGATCAATTATTCTAACTTTAATGGAGATATTTATTCAGACCATAGAGCTGTTTTCACTAAGTAACACGTGGAAGAGTGAAAAAGTAGCTTGACTGCCAACTACGAGAGTAAAGATAAATACTTAAAAAAAAAAAAAATTAAATATTTATATTTCAGAACCTATATTTTTAAAGTCCACTCAAAATGTATTTAAAATAAGTTGTAAAAAAGACTATTACTTTATGCAATTATATCAGAGCATACACTGAAGTTCTTTGAAATCCTAGTTACAAACAGCTAAGAAAAGTAAAAAAAATTAAAGAAATGAAATAAGTAAACCTGTAACAAAGTACTAAGTATGAACAATAATCATCTCTTTTACACATTCTAAAGGAGAAAAAAAAACTAATTACACTATTTCCTGAATTAATAACTCAAAGTTTTGACACAATTTATAGCCCATATGCTATAGCCAAAGTTTTAAATTTAATAAATAAAATTAGAATAATTCTACCCTATTACATTTGTAATTAACTTAAAAAATCCAGCACTAATATATAGGTCTGCCCAAGGTTATTTAATGCACTTTATCTGTCCCATTATTTTGAAAGCATCTCTGTAATATATATTTATATCTTTAGCATTACATCTATACATATAATATAGATGATCGGTTGCTTTGGAGTGCTATAGTCATCTCTTGCTACAAAGGGGCTAAATACACCGGGACCTACACTTTAGAGCAAATTCATAAAGGCTATAAACATGACTTGAACCCACACCCTGGTTCCCAAGACTATCATCCTAGTCATTCACCTATCATCAAGTCATAAATATAACATGCAAAAAATCAAAATTCCAAAAATTATACTCATTTTAAAAAAAATTATAATCCAGGAAGTAATCCACCTCCTTTGTACAATTACATCCTTCATAATTAGCTCCAGTGTCAACATTAGTCGATTCTTTTTCATGATGCATATAAAAAGGTAAAAACCAGCAATTAAACTTCAGTTGCAAAACCCATAATATAAAAGATATTCAATTAATCTTAGGAATATTTTTATAAAGATAAATTATTACCAATATGAATTTATAATGGGCACTTTTCAGGAAATTAGATTCACGAGGAGTGTAAAAATATACAAAATTCCTTGTTTAAAATGTCAATTTCTTAATAAATAATCAGGATCTCCAAATTATTGAGGTTCTACTGACAGGGGAAATTATGTAAAAAAGCAATGATCTAGCAAATGAATGATTAAAAAGTTGACAAGTTTTCAACAAGCCCAAACCAATCCTTCTGCAATACTTCTAACTTTATTTTATCACAAAGACTTGTTAAATTAAATTACTTGACATATAAGTTTAACTGCATTCACTGGTATGATAAGCACAGCGTGAAATCATAAAGACAATACTCTTCATCTCTCTCGGCACGCAAACAGACACATGAAACAATGTCACACGAACCACCACAATTATTTATGATAATACTGTGATTAGTGGCTCATTAGCAAATCTTAATTTCAAAGATGAAAGTAAATGGATGGAGAGAGATAGGCAACAGTATAAAAATAAAGATAAATTGTAAAACAATAAGTCCCAATATTTATGCAGTTCCTCTGATATACATGAAAGATACAGATTCAGAAAAAAGTAAAAATACACTTATGGAAATGCATCAATGCAAGTATTCAAAGACTTATGAGCTTAAAAAGAAATTCTGTACAAAGCACAAATAATTTAATTTATAGATTAATATTTTCAATATGAAGTACAATGTACTATGGAATATTTACTTATCACCTATGATATTCTTGACTCCAGGTTATCACAATAGAGGAAAAAAAAATTCCAAGATATTAAAATAAATTTTTTATAACATCAACAATTTAAATTTTTGAACCATAAATATAACATATAACCAATAACAAATGAATATATATAATTTGCAGTAAAATATAAAATAATGTTGAATAAAAATGGGAAAAACAATCAACATACTAAAAAAATAAAACTACATTTTCCTCTTTTTGGTATTTCGATAAAATCTCTAATGACTCTTCAAAATAAAAGTCAAATTTAAAACTGACATACTTAATATTTCTTTTCCAATATCATGTTCCAGTATCAAATCTAGTGAAAAATGTATACAACATAATAATATACTGAATCAATATAATGACTTCAATATCATAAACCTATTGCACCAGATTTGAAAATTGGGACGTACACCACACATATTTAAAAATTATCAACATTATTAAAAAACTAAGATTAAACATGGAATGTTTACTTGATGTGAGAATTTCTTAAAAAATATATCGATTTCTCATTTTAAAATCTAAATCACAAGCACGCATATTGAGTCTTCACTAAATGCAAGTTTACTTCAATCTGCCATTCAATCTACTCATTCATCCTATAGAAATATCTTATCCTTTATACTTAAATAATACTTCATTTAAATACTTTTATGATAAAAGCTTAACAGACTTCGATGCACTGTTCTGTCGAAGGTACATTCGATATATTGTAAATAGGAAACATGTCAGGAGACACATGAAAGAGAGGATGTTTATTACATCCCCTATTTTTATATTGTATGAGTCAAGCATTATCAAAGTACTTTAATAAATAAAGAAAGATTCTAATATCTAGTAATACAGACATTCACAGCATTAAAAAAAAAGCAACATTAAATTAAATTCAATAAAGAATGCTTGAATTCTAATAATAATAGGAGTACTTTAAATCTTTTAGGTTGGCAAACCAATAGGATTTTTAAGAGACCATTGAGTGAAATAGATTTTCACCACTGGAAAAGATCCAGTCTTTCTAAACTTTTAAATATAGATACGTCTACATGGTGCAAACAACTGCACACACACACACAAAATTTTTTAAAGGAATTAAATCCAAATAAACATGAAAAATAATATATATATATATACATATATAAATATATGTATATAAACTCTTACAATTATTTTAAAGATACACTATATATATCTGAATTTTTAAGCCATTACAGACTGAAAATTTAAGGACAAAAAGGCAGGTCATTAGGTTTTAGTGCATGACAATTATAAAATTATGTTAAGCAATGAAGTTGAATATGATATGGATGTACATGTATATATTCACATATACATATATGTATATATACATAAACATATATTTGCATACATATACATATGCAATGATTATATAGAGAATATATAATATATATTTAAAACACTTTTATGAGATAGGTACGAGATGAATATATAGGAGAATGTATATTATGTATGGGTATGTGTGTGTATATATATTTAAACATATACACATACACATGCACACACATCTATATATATTTATATATACATACATACAAGAATGTGTGTGTGTGTACACCACACACATATATATACTATATAAATATAACCTACAAAGGCCGCTGATTTACAATATTTCGTAACTGTAAGTTATTAGATGGCAGCTTTATTCATACAAGTAAAAGAACCAGAAAAGTTAGTGAGAAAACAATACTGTACCTTCTGCACAGAATGTGCAATCGCATATTTGCCTTAGAGGCTCAATGGCCATATATATATATATATATGTAAATAATTCAGAATGCCATGCAAACATATATGATACATATAGAAAATGTGAAAACTTGACACTTGAATATATCTTATATGGATTCATTTATCTACAGTTGTCATTAGCAGACAATGTAGAGGAAAGTTTTCTTTTTTTTCACTGTTAAAAGATAAAATGATTCATTTCAAATGCGCTTTCTTCTGAATATTAATAATTTGTTCAAGGACAAAAATATGTCAGCAAACACACTATTAATTAGCACTGCCTTCTGAGAAGATACTGCCATAAATGTCAGTCTGTTTTCATTTAGATCACAGTGATTTAAGACTAGCTTAGATATCCAAGACCAGATAACAAATTGGCCGCCAACATAAAAAGGCACCCTGGAAACAGAGATATACTGTTATCAAAAGCAAGCTGTTTAGAGTGCTTTAAGGGCACTACCTGTCAAAACAGCTAAATCAATGAACTAGAATCAATATATTTTTAGCAAAGCCAATCATTTATCATCTACATTTTCAGTTTCTTTAGAATCAGTTAGATTAGTTGCTGAATCTGTAGATAAAATGAAGGGAGCTTTATTATCTGGAGTGACTGACTTTTCTAATGTTGATTTAATTAAGGTTTCTAATATTCCAATATCTTGTTTCCTCTGTTTCATTTGGGTTTCTTCATGAATTCTAGCATTTTCTTGAAGCTTACGCATCATTTGTGATGCAAAAAAGTTATCTGACCCCAACTGAGCAAAGTCTAGAGATAAAAATGGCAAACTTTGCCATATGGATAATGGGGACGGGTAGGAGTCCACAGCTGGACGGCGAGATAGCTCAGTATCAGTTGATGTTTCAAATGAAATCTGATTGAGATTATTCTTCAAGTTCTTCAGACTTATATTATTTTCAACAGAAAAAGTATGATTAGTTTTAGGCATAGATATTGACTCTGAAGTATCAGATAATAAAGAATTACTAAATGTATCTCTTTTTTTAGGTCTTAATAAATGACGTTCTTTGACCTTATACTCAAGTGTAGAATGTGGAACCCCATAAAATGTTCCAGCACGGTGTACACTCATTTCTCCTTTCTGGACTGCCCTGACAGCACGAGCTAAGTTATCACGGTCATAGTTTCGATATCTACCTCTTTTAGGACGTGTACGTTTTTCAGACTTGAGACTATCTGAAGAATTGGAAGAATTGTTAGTATTATTTAAACAACTCTCTTTTTCATCTCTATGTGCATTTTCAGTAGCCCACGAACTAATACTCTGACTATCAGCATTGGATGCGCAAAAAGGATATTCTAAACTCTGCTCTTCTTCCTTTAGATGGCAACTGACTCTTTGACTAATACTTCTTGCAATGAGCTCTTTCAATGAGACTGCAATCCCTTTATTCCCTGAGAGTGAATGACTAGAGGTCTGTGGAGGGGGTGATGATGAAGATAAAGCAGGGAGGCAGGGATTCTCTACATCAAAATTACTAGATGAAGATTTCGCTGGTTTGAAGGACGGAACTTTCAGTATCACATTAGATTGAGTACAAGATGATGGCATGTCAGCTAAATCATCCTGTTCAATATCGTAAGAATTTTTATGGATGTCCTTTTCTAATTCGATACGTTCTTCAGCAAGTCGACGAATTAAATCGGGTAACAGAGGCAATTTCATTTCATCTTTTAAGGCATTGAGAGACTGATTACTACCATGCAAATTTTCTTTAGACTTTACAAGGGCTAGATTTTGAATGTCTGAAAATACCTGAAAAAGAAATATATACAAATTATTATCATAGAAAAAAATCAAAATATTAAATCAATAAGCTATAATGGCAATATTTATAACTGCATATCTGAATGATATATGAGTTTCCACTTCAAAAGGGAAATGCATTATAAGAAAAATTATTCAATATTACAAATAGGCATTTTGGTGCAAAGGTATCATTCACAGCAAAAGAGGGGAGATGATATTCTAGAGTTCTTGACACGGGGAAAAAAAAAAAAAAAATCTTAATCATCATCTAATATATCTAAATAAATTTGTAAACATGAGATCAGAGGGGATTTGCACCTCAGTCACCGCACTGTTCTCTCGGGATGGCGCGCTAACAAGATGCACTGTCCTTTGGGGACGGGAAATTCGTGCTGCTAAACCTAACTTTGGAAAAAAATTCGCATAAATTAAATTTGTTGTCCAATTTTTCCAATTTTTGGCTGCTGTTTTCTGGTTTTTATGACTGTTTACTAATGTAGCGTCCATGTATATTCCTCTTTTGATAAATATTGTTTTCGTTTAGCCATTATGAAGTAAAAATTTTTTTGCTAAACAATACAAAATATGCCTCTCAATGCTAGCCAAAATACCAGAGGAATAAATAAAACCTCTAAAATGTAAACCATCTATCCCCATATCACAGAACACAAAAAAGAAGAACAACAGAAAAACAGAAACACGAAAAAGTATTCCGCAGCATCGAAAATACGTCACTTGTTTATATCATTTGACAAAGTTAAAAGACCGACTCTTTATTTACATAACTCAGCTTTCATGAATCTCAGCGTTATTCCGAAACAAAATACCAAAAATAAAAAATTCTGCACAGGAATGAAGGTCAATATACGTCACTGTCGATAAATATCACTATAACAGACATAGGGCTACATCTAGTGGCTAGAAAAAATAATTTCTGTTCTATCTAAAAAGTCATATATGGTACACCCGTCTGCAAAGTCACTTTAAATGGCGATTCATACATAACACACCCAGCTGTGAGATAACATTCGCTGCCGTTGCATATGTTTCACGCTAATCCTGAAAGGGTTAAGCACACATACAGGACCCTAATATAAACAATGGAATATTGATCCACCATTTTTAAAGGGGGCTATTGAACTAAATTATAAAATTAGGAAAATTATAGATGTAGGAACATATACAAAGGAATATTAATATCAGAACTGGATGAAATAAATGACACATATGGGAAAACGATTGTTTGGGGTATGATCAGTCGAGGTTCTACTATACATAGGGAAAAAAAAAAAAAAAGAGCATAAAGTTTTCAAGAGTAATAAATGTATGAATTTAAATTAGTTTTTATAACTGTCATTTCTGAAGGTAGCAACAAAACCTAAGTGATAGTATTTTTGTAATGCAATTGACCTATAAATAGCATGCCAACCAGAAATAAGAAAACATTACCTTGTAAGGTATCTGACTACCCTTAAAACACCGATTTCCAACCAAAAAGTTGAATTTTTGTTTGTGATAGTTTAGACTTTCTTCTTTTCAAAACAGTTTTTACTTTTTCCACCGAGTCCATTAGATGAAAAGTTATAGCAGTTATAAAACATGTCTAAAAATGAAACCGAAAGTAGTCTTATTTTGGTTATATTTGGCTGTAAACTTTAGTGTTTTCTAATGTGAAGTTTTAATAATGTTTTTTCAATGTTCCCTGAACTTTTCGACGTATATATTACTAGTTTTATTGCAGAAAATTGGCAACATTGTAAACAAGCAAACATGTGAATCACAAAGTCCCGTTGATTTTTTTTGATCGCTCAATTTTGTTTGTTTTTTAACCATAAAATACTACATTTTACTGCAAAATTATATTTTAATTTACATTAAACACATTAAATAATGGGTCATGCTAAAAATTATCATTATAAAAAGTGAAAATCTGCAGGAAATAGATATTCCATTGAACAGAAAACTGAATCTGTTGCAGTTGACTGTACTGATATAGAAACTGCACGCTTGTTGAAACTTAATGGGAAAATGGATGGTAAGATGGATAATTGAACTTTGTGGTCATTGAATTATGGATATTCAAATTTTAGTATCTGTATTTACTTTATTATGTTGTCCTGTTTGCCTGAACAATAATTTCTCACTCAATGAAGATTCCTTATTCGGTATGACTTCAAATTTTGTCTTGAAATGTAACGATTGTTCATTTGTGAAAGGGTTTTCATCTTCAAATAAAGTGAATAATACGAATGAAATAACTACTCTTGTTGTTTTAGCCCTAAGATTTATTGGGAAAGGCTATACAGCAGAAATTTTTTTTTTAAATGCTGGATATGCCTTTTATGTCTAAAGGTAGATTCAGAAATCAGGAACTGAAAATTCTACAGGCTGCATCTAAAGCGTCTGAAGAGAGTATGAATAATATGTAAAAGGAAGTAAAAATATTAAATAAAAAAAAATAATAAAAAATTTTAAAAATAAAAAAATAATTATATAATAAAAAAAATTGGTGAGTTGTGGAGTGTCTGTTGAAGGTATGCAGCAAAAGCGGGGTTATTCATCACTGAATGGTTGCATAAGATGTATCTTAATTCACACTGGCAAAATACTGAACTAATATCACAATTTTCTAGATTCTGTAGAAGCGTATCTAGGAAACCAAACACTGGAAATAAATCCCATACTTGTAGGAATCATAGTAGTTCAGCTTCAACAAATGGAGACTGTTGGTGTGTTCCCTATGTTTGAAAGATGAAAACATATGAGGAATTTATGTTACACAGAATATTATGGAGATGGCGACTCTAAAGCATTTAACGCTGTGAAGGACATATGGTGAGAATTCAGTAAATAAACTCGAATGTATTGGTCATATCCAAAACAGAGTTGGAACTCAACTTAGAAATTTGAAAAATGCAAAAAATGACTTGGTGGCAAAGGAAAACTGACCGATCGTTTTATCAACATGTTATAAAATTATTATGACATAGCAATTCGTAGCAACAGTGGTAACTTGCAAAATATGCAATGAGTTTTTATTGCAGGTTTTTATCATCGCTGCTTAAGCAGCAAATACCCCATGCACGGTCAGTATTCAGAAGGACCTGATTCATGGTGCAAGTACAAACAAGCAAAAATGTTAGGTAAAATGTTCAACGAAAAATCCCCAGGACTTCCACAAAATATAATAAACATTGTTAGACCCATTTACATGGAGTTATGAAATCAGAAGTTACTCAAGAAGTATCTCCATGGAAAGACCCAGAATGCCAATGAATGTTTCAATGGTGTTTTGTAGAATTTCATTCCCAAACTTCATTTTGTTGAACTAAAGACATTGCAGTTAAGGACTTACATAGCTGTTTTACAGTTTTATGATAGTGCTAAAGGTGTTTCAATACTTAATAACTTAAAATTAAAGCCAGGGGCTTTAATTAATATATAAATGGATAATATGAATCCATTTAACATATGAATCCATATGTTAAATGGATTGGAATTAGGTGATTATGAAATAAATGACTTTAAAGACACTGTACGCCCCAAGGAAAAAAATGTGTGTATGCTGGAAGAAAAAAAAAAACGCTTGCAGAATGAAAAAGAAGGTCTGACATATCATCTTGGAGCATTTTAAGCTCATAAGCTTAAAAATATTTTCCTTTTCAATGAACTCTCAAGTTTATTTTCATTTTGCTCAAAACGTGTATTTAAAAAAAAAAAAAAAACATGTCTACCATTATCATGATATCTAAAAAAATAATGAATGTATTATGAAATTTTCATTGTATGTTTTGCACAACACTGGCTATGAAATAGACTAAAATTTTCATGGTAAAAGAAATACTTTTATATTTACAGATGTTTTATTGGGAATGAGCACGAAAATTTTAAAATTGCATATCACAGCACTTATTTACTGTTAAATTGATACTCTTCCATCTATCTACTCAATTCTACTCCATTTTGAAGATTATTGTCATAGATAAGTAATACAAAAAGAAATGCAAAGATCACTGCATTATATTTTTGTGTCGAGTGTTAACGGTTTTAGTTAATTTGGGCTAAAATTTCACTCAAATTGCCCATTTTTTTCAAAAACTATAATAGATATATATAAAATTTTAAGTATTTTAGGTTCATATTTTGGTCTTTAACTAAAAAACACAAAAATATATGTAGAAATTTCTTTTAAAAAATTTTGTTCCAAATGTAGCCAGATACCTTATAGCATTCTAAAATTATTGCATAAGTTTTTCTCCCTATCACAAATTGTAGAAAATTATATGAAAAACACCCAGCTGATGAAAAATGGAAATTTGTGGTAACACTTGATGAGGCATGGGTGTATTTAAATGACTGTAATAAAAAAAGAACAATTTTCTATTGCTCAACTGATGGGAATGACCATACGAAATAGCTTCGTCAGTGTACAGTAAAGGGATTCATGATAGTTACAGGAATTTGTTACAACGACAAATTAAAAATCGAAAGTCTCAAGTAAAGCGAAAATTAATTCACTCTACTATCAGCAGAATATTTTAGAACCAATTTATAAAGAAGAAATCCTATGGAAAAGACATTGATAAAGTTGAGCTTCATATGGACAAAAGCCTCTAGTCACACGTCTAAATCAACTGCTGCTTATTTAGTAAAGAAAGAGTCAGAAATAGGAATAAAGTGTATAACATTTAATGCAATACCTGTAAAATCACTTGACACTTCTCGAATGGACTTTTACACTTTCGGTTTATTAAAACGAGCCTTAAGAAAATGGCATCCAAGAACACTGAAAGGACTTTGGAAAACGGCCCAAGAGGAATGGGGTAAAATTGACATGACTACTAAGAAAAGTTTCCTTTCATGGAAAATTTGAGCTAGAGCTATTGTCAAGAACCATGGCTATCAGATAGAAGCAAATCACCACAAAAAATATGGCATTTATACATAAAACTCAACTATCAAAATCGTTTCCATAAAGTGCAAACGACCTTCTGTGTGCGTGTGTATATATATATATATATATATATACAGTCGAATCTCCATATATTGAACTTTTCTATATATCGAACTCTTAGCAAATCTCCATGTTCATTACATAGAAAAACTGTTTCTATATATCGAAAAAATCTCTATAAATCAAAATTTTTTTTTCATGACATATTGGGATATTTTATTCCACTATAGAATAAAATCTCCCAATTTTTGGCATTTGAAACCATACTTCGTGGACTTCAATTCGCAGAAAATGTCCCTGATGAAGTCTTAGTGGACTGAATAAATGCGAGCATTTCTTTGATGAACTTTCCACAAAACTGGCTGTTCAGCAAGATATTTGTAGTTTTTTTTTAAAAGAATGTAACTGTGATCACTGTCTGGATTATTGTTTTTTTTAAAAGGTATATAGTACTCAATCTTTCATATTAATTCATTTTTTAGTTATTAACTTTCATTTAATGTGATTCGCATATAAATTAGAAATGGAGTTTTGTATACGAAAATTTGCTTTAATTTTAATGTTTTAGGAGAATTATGATAAAACTAAGATCAATTCTATATATCGAATTTTCCCCCGGCATTTTGCTACTTCGATATATGGAGGTTCGACTGTATATATATATATATATATATATATATATATATGTGCATACATATAAACATGCACACTTTCTAGAAAACTTAACAAAAGAAAAACACTTACATGTGAAAGAACTGGACCTAGACTTTGACTACAGTCCAAGTTTCCTAGCATCTGCAATTCAGTCATAGTATCAATGTTAGATAAAAGAGGGAATGTATTTTTCATTTTGTCAGAACTCTTACTAGCACTTTGAACTTTTTGAGTAATGGTATGCTTCAATAACTGACGCAGAGATTCACTTGCAGAAGACACATTTTGTTTGTGCATATTGTCATATACAGGAACATCAATCTCAGAACCTAATTTGCTTTCTTTATTCTGTCCTTTTTTTGGCAAATTTCCAGTCGACTGATTTACTCGACAGTGAGCTCTGCTTTTAGATTCATTTGCAAGCTTGTATACTTTATTTCTTAATGTAGAACGGGGAATACCATAAATAACTGCAGCCCTTCTTGTACCTAATTTTCCACTTTGGATATCTCTTAATGCGGCTTGTAATTCTTCTTCTGTATATGAACGCTTTGAATTAGCATCAACTCTCTTAC